>CALZFW010000007.1:2730616-2955027 GCA_945779075.1 Brassica incana
TCCCATCTCTCTCGAGCTCTCTGTCTCCATCTCCCTCGAGCTCTCTGTCTCCATCTCCCTCGAGCTCTCTGTCTCCATCTCCTCTCTCTCTCTCTCTCTCTCTCTCTCTCAACTCTCTTCCCCGACACAAACCCTTCTCAAGCTCCCTCCCTCTCTCTCTCTCTCTCTCCATCTCTCTTCTCCGACGGAAACCCATCTCCAGAGCTCTCTCTCTCTCTCTTCTCCGACGACGCTCTCTCTTTTCTCCGACGCTCTCTCTTTGAGGTATGTTGCATTTCAAGCTCTGTTTGATACTTATGTTTGTTGTTGTAGCTTGTAGTTTTAATTTCGAACCAAGCTATTTGAGATTAACACATTGTCTCCATCTCTCTGTCTTTTTGTCTCTTTTGCAGGCACTCTTCTCAAGCTTACACTCTCTAGCTCTCTCTCTTCTCCCTCTCCAGCTCTCTCTCTTGTAAGCATTGTACATCTTAAGCTCATTACTTCCATCTCTGCGTATTGATTGATGTTGTACGAGTTTGGTCTTAGTTTACTCTGCGTATTGATTGATAGTTTGAGTATTTGTTTGAATGGGCTCTATTTTTTACAGGAAGAAGACGTATTATAAGGTTATTATAAGTACTTTTGATTGGTTTCAGAAAAGATATCTTCTTGTCATAGATTCTGAAGCTTATGACTACTTTTGATTGGTTGTGAGTTCTGCTTTTAGAGGTTATGTTAAGGTTGCTTAGAGCTAATCAATCGTAGTGTATCTGAGTTTAGTTTTTTTATGTTAAAGTGTAAGTCTTTACCTTGTTGATGAATGTGTTGTGTGTTTGCTTTTGTAATCTGAGACATGAGATTGATATGTCTTGGCTCTGTCTTGTTTCAATGCATTGTGTCTTGGCTCTGTCTTGATCTTATTTCCATTTGTAAAAATTTATACATCATGCGTACTGGTTTGAAAACGACCAGATTGGTTGAACTTGATGGAATGTCTATAGCTTTGTTATGATCGGTCTCTGACACTAACCCATCATGTCTTGTTTATGCTTAGGTTTGTGTAAAGCCGAGCTCTCTCTCACGAGCTCTCTTGTTATTTTTTTTTCAGGTTGCAGGTCTCTTTAGGTTTGTTTCCTAAGTTTGAGTTTGTCTCTCCTCCTTTTCTCGTTAGCTTTTTAATTCACTTCTGATATTCCAACTAATTTTTTTTTCTCAGACTGTCTCTGTTCCTCTCAAGCTCACTCTCTACCGCTGTTCCTCTCACTTTTTAAGATGGCAAAAGATGTAAGGCTCTCTCACACTAGTCTTGTTTGTTATATGTATGGAACTGTCTTGCTTTATGTCAGTATAGAACTTGAGTAGTGTATGGAACTGAACTGTCGTTAGGTCAGTATAGAATTTGAGTTTATGTGTTTCTATGATTTAGACTTGGACTCCTGAAGAAGTTAGGTATTTTTTCGAACTCTACGCGGAAGAGAGAAGAAAAGGAAATATGACGACATCAATGAATAAAATAGGAAACAGAACATCATAGAGGCGTTTGAAGAGAGGTTTAAGAAAGGGTATCTCGATTGGTATGTGTTCAAGAACAAGTACGACACAAGTAGAAAGAAGTACACCAAATTTAGGAAGTTGATTAAGAATAGGACAGGTCTTGGGTTTGACAGCATGGGAAGGGTTGATATGTCAGATGATTGGTGGAGTGAACGCGAAAAGGTCAGTTTCTCTTATCTCTTCTGTGTATTTTTTTTCCTTATATTTGCTTCATGAGCTTATATTTGCTTAATGATTCCTCATTGACTCACTCTTTATTTTTTGTTATATAGGAGTGTTCTGGGATTAGAAGATCCATATGGAAAGAGGAATTTAATATGGATATGTTTGAAGAGGAGTTTCGAGCTGTAGTAGTAACTGGAGCAGAAGGATGGAGTGCTCAACATGGAGAAGCAAGCTTGAGTTCTAGAGTCGGTGTAGATGATGGTGATGAAGCCGATTCTCAGCCAGCAGCAGAAACTCAAGCAGCAGCAGAGACAGAAACTCAGCCACAAGCTCAGACACAAACCCAACACCAAACTCAGACTCATTCTGAAGTTCGAGAGGAAAAAGAAAGCGTAAGGAGAAGGATATGGTTGTGGAAGCTTGTGACAAACGTACTGAAGCTCTTATGGTGAAGAATAAGATAGCAGAACGGATGTTGGAGAGTCAAGAAACTTCTAGTGTTGAGAATGTGTTAGAGATTCTGTACACATTGCCTGGAGTGAGAGAGTGGTCTCCATTATATGAAGCAGCAATGGAACATCTTATAGACAGTGAAGGGAGCAGAAGGGCTTTTATAACAATGAAGACAGATGAAGCTAAGATTAAGTTTCTAGAGCTTAGAACTAAGATAAAACGTGACTGCTTAGGACTATTATGGAACTTAGAACTAGTATGGAGCTTAGGACTATTATGGAACTTAGGACTAGTATGAAACTTAGAACTAGTATGGAACTTTTGCTTTTGGTCTGATCTTTGTATGAAACTGCCTTTGTTCTGTGTTAATAAAAAATCTTGGTATTGTTTCTGTCTTGCCATTAGATTTCTGTCTTTATATGTTTGGGAACAGATGACTTAGCCGAACTTATACATTTAAATTCCTACGTATGTTGAACTTTTAAATATATTGAACTTTCGTTGGCAAAAGGATGTAAGGCTCTCTCACACTAGTCTTGTTTGTTACTTCCAAAGATACAAAATATTATTAATCATTGAATTACACGTCTGTGTGATTATATAAGTACATATATAGTTCATCAGCTCCCACGCTAACTTCATCAGAAGGGATTCTTTGTAGTATTCAGATAACCAGCAACCTGAGCAGCAATTGAAAGAATGTGAGGATAAAGAGATGTAGATGAAGAACATTGAAGAACAGAGAGAGAGAGAGAAAGTAGATCTGAGAGAAACTCTATTCCCTTAAAATTCAAATTGTGGATCTAGATCCAAGTCTTTAAAGACAAGTTGGCCTCTATACACAATACATTAAAATATTATTGTTTAAAAATACTCACGGTCTTCTTCTCTCTTCTTCTTCTTCTTTACTTCTCAAGTCTGGTATTCTGCTTCTAAACTCAAGTCTGGTGCTTCTTATAAAGCCTTATAAAACCTTTATAAAACCTTATAAAAACCGTTATAAGACCTTATAAAACCTTATAAGTATTTTCAAGTCTAGCAGTTTAATTCTCAAGTCTAGCTGCTTAATTCTGCTTCATGTCAACACTCCCCCTCAAGCTTGACCATGTGGAACAAGTCAAGCTTGGAAGCCATGAAGTATTCCCTCATTAAAACCTCAACTAGGTAAAACCCTTTGGGAGAAAACCCAAGTCAAGGAAAAAGAATAGAACACTTCATGAAGGAGAGATCATTGACATGATAGGTCTGTGAGTCCCAATTTTGGATGAATGAACTCACATACCTTAGTGCTTGCTGCCTTGGTGAAGATATCAGCTAGCTGATCTTCACTCCTTGTGTAGCACGGCAATATGATCTTCTGCTCCACGGGCTTGTCTCTACTTTGTGGCAATCGACCTCTATATGTTTGGTCCTTTCATGGAAGACTGAGTTGCTAGCAATGTGTATAGCAGCCTGGTTATCACAATGCATCGTGATTGGCGTTGTAACTTCAATTCCCAAGTCCTTAAGAAGTCCCTTGATCCAATCAACTCGCTTGTGAGCTTCCTCATAGCTCTATATTCTGCCTCAGCACTTGAACAAGACACCACCTTCTGCTTCTTGCTCTTCCATGTTACCAAATTGCCTCCAATGAAGGTACAATATCCAGTAGTTGATCTCCTATCAACTCGATCTCCTGCCCAATCCGCATCACAGTACCCCAACAATCTCAGTGCTTCTATTGCATCCCATCCATACTCCTTGGCCTGGTGCCTCTCTTAGGTACCTGAGAATCCTCTCACCATGTTCCAGTGGTGTACCTTGGGAGCTTGCATGTGTTGGCTTACTTGGTTTACTGCAAAGCATACATTTGGTCGGGTAATGGTAAGATAAATGATTTTTCCCACCATTCTCATATAGTGCTTTACATCTTCATATGACTTGTCTTCAATCTCCCCCTCACAGCATCACTTTGTATCCTTCCTCTAGAGGTGTTTTGGCAGCTCTTCCACTAAGATCTCCAGCCTCATTTAGTAAGTCAAGGGTGTATTTCCTTTGAGATAGAAACAACACTTCCTTAGACCTACACATCTCGATCCCTAGGAAGTATTTGAGCTCTCCCAAGTCCTTGATATCAAATGAAGCCTTAAGGAACGCTTGGTCGAGATGATCCCTTCTTTGTCACTGCCTGTGATGATAATGTCATCACATAGATGAGAATGACAATGATTCCTTGCTGGCTAGTGAGGGTGAATAGGGTATGATCAGCTTCAGACTTGACAAAACCTCTTCCATTGAGTGTGGTGCTTAGTTTTGTGGTACCACGCTCTTGGTGATTGTTTCAAACCATAGATGGCTTTCTTCAGCCTCAATACATTTCCTGGTTTGGTAAGGTGTTCCATACCAGGTGGTGGTCTCATGTAGACCTCATCTTCTAACTCTCCTTGTAGAAAAGCATTCTTGACATCCATTTGCCACAGATCTCATTCTAAGTTCACAGCCAATGAGAGTACAATCCGTATCGTGTGAAGCTTAGCTACTGGTGCAAAGGTGTCAAGGTAATCTTCACCATAGACTTGAGCGTAGCCTCTTGCAACAAGTCTGGTTTTTTTTCTTTCTGGTTGCCCATTAGCCAAGTACTTGATAGTGAATAGTAACATGCTTGTTACAGCTTTCTTGCCTTTGGGGAGCTCACTCTCAAACCAAGTTCCATTTCGGATCATGGCACTGACCTCATCATCTACTGAGTCTCTCCATTCCTTTATCTCCATTGCCTCCTCATAGGTCCTCGGAATATACTCTTGATCTATATTGGTGATGAAGGCTTGATGATCTCTTGGATAGTAAGCAAGGGAGCAAGTTGCTTGAGTGGATGGGCTACTGCTTGACTGTTGAAAATACTTCTAATTTGATGGACCGCTTTCTCACCCTTGTGCTTCTCCTAAGCGGCTGGACCTCTCCAACAATCTCAGCTTCAACTTCATTTTGTTGATCTGATTCCTCTTGTTGTTGGCTTTCATCCCGATCATGAACCTCTTGCTCTTGATCAGTAGTCTGCGGATCCTCTTGACCCATGTGTGGTTCCTCTTGACCAGTAGACGAATCCTCTTGATTCCCCCCTTCAGGATTAGGATGAGAAGCCTCTTCAGCCGCATCCATACCATTGGCTTGATCTAAACTATTTACTGAACTAGTAGTTCTTTCATTGGTGTCATGATGATACCTAGGCTCTCCATGATAATCTGTAGGTTGTTTGCCCTATCTGAGGCCCCTTGAGATAGATCCTTGAGATAGATCCTTGAGATTGTCCCAACTCTTCTCCTCATAATAGCATCTAGATTCCACAAACTTGACCTCTCTGGATACTAAGACTCTTCTTGTCTCTGGAGAGTAGCATTTGTAACCTTTTTGAGTGGTAGAATACCCAATGAACACTGCCTTTGTGCTTCTGGTCTCAAGTTTGTTCCTATGATCACCTGTTTGCAATACATAGCACAAGCACCCAAATACCCGTAAATGGTCAATAGATGGTTTTCTTTTGTTCAATACCTCATAAGGTGTGGCATCATCAAGGACTCTTGTTGGAGTTCGTTTGATGAGATAGCATGATGTCATGACTGCATCACTCCAGAACCTCTTAGGCATGTTGGTGTAGAACATCATGGATCTGGCCACTTCCATCAGATGTCGGGTTTTTCCTCTCAGCTACACCATTTTGTTGTGGAGTGTAAGGGCAGCTGGTTTGATGGCTTATTCCATGCTTGGCCAAGTTGGATTTGAAAGTTGTGCTTGTATATTCCCCTCCATTATCTGACCTGAATACTTTGATCTTAACATTGAACTGATTAGTTATGTAGCTCTGGAAGTTTATAAATGCATCCAGTACTCTATCTTTAGATGGTATCATAGTCATCCATGTATATTTAGATTTCTGGTCTATGAAGGTGACAAAATATCTATGATTTTCCCTAGAAGTGCATGGTGCAGTCCAGACATCAAAGTGTATAAGATCAAAGCATTTCTCATAGATAGTAGATGACTTGGGAACACAGTCTTGCAATGTTTGCCAAGAATACATGCTTCACATCCATCATTTTGAAATAAACATTAGGCAATAACAGGTTCAGTGCTCTAGAATGGGGATGGCCTAACTTAGCATGCCACAATACATCATTTTCTAAGACAGGGATTGAACTAAAAGCATAAGGTAAACATGATCTAGTCGTGGTGTCTTCAAGCAGGTACAAGTCCCCTTTAGTAACACCCTTTCCGATCATCTTAAGAGTCTCAATATCCTGAAATACGACATCATTAGGACTAAAAATAACCTTGCAGTTAATATCAGTGGCAACCTTCTTGACAGATAATAGATTAGATGTAAAAGATGGCATATAAAATGCTTTAGTATCTTTCTCAAATAATTTCAAGTTTCCTACACCTTTTATTGGTATGCTGTCGCCATTTGCAATCAATAACATTGCCTAAGGCAGGCTTAACATTACTGATTAACCTAGCATCACTAATCATGTGGTGAGAAGCTCCAGAATCAATAACTACTGGCTTAAAGCTATCAGATGCATTCAAGGTTGTAACAAGAGCATTGGACAGTTTATAAGAGGCATTCAAAGATAAACCACGTGTGTTACCAGAGTTCTCCTTGAGGGCTTTGATGAGAGCATCAAGGTCAGACCTCTTGATTGTCTCATCTTGGGTAGTCCTCATGATAGAACAGCCACTGAATCCCAAGGTATTCCCTTCTCCAGCCGCAACCGAGTTCATGGGACGAGGAGTAGATGGCTCGCCCATTTCACCAGAGAAATTCCCCCTTGCATCAGAGTAAGGTGTCCTGAACTGCTGAGGCTTGAGGTGTGGGTGAAGGATTCAACATTTGTCTTTGCCGTGACCTTTTTTCTTGCAATGGTCACACACCCACACTTTCTTTTCTTCTGGCTTGTAATACCCCTTGTTAGCTATGCCCTCATGTTTGTGCTCATTTCCTTCAGCCTTGTTAGCTATGATAAGGTCTCCTTTGCCACCAAAGAGTCCCCACTGAGCCTTGCTCCTTTTGAATCTGAGCACAAAGCTCCTCAAGTGATGGAAGCTTCTCACTTGTTAGAATGTGTTTGATTAGATCACTATAACTCGGGTTGAGAGTCAACAACAAAGCAAAGACCTTGTCTTGCTCCTTTCTCTCATTAAGTACATCCAGATCAAGACTGGCCGGTCTTAGCATCTCTAACTCGGGCCCACAACGATATGAAACTTCCCAAAATGCTTGGAAAATTCAGTGTCCTCTTGACTGAGAGTGTTGATAGCCCTCTTGACTTCAAACACCCTACTGATGTTAGATATATTTCCATATACCTTCTGGAGAGTATCCCACAGCTCCTTGGAAGTTTCACAGTAGGAGTAAGCTTCCAAGATAGAGGTTTCAAGACTATTCTGAATGATGGAAAGGACCATGAGATCCTTCTGACTTCTCTTTCCACCTCCTTCAGCCGCAGCAACAACTTCTTTACTATCCTCTCCTAGGATGGTCTTCTTGGTGTCTTTGCCGTCAACAACATACTCCCAAAGACCTCTGCCTCCAAGAGCGGTTTTGACAAGTCTAGACCACAGTAAGTAGTTGGTTCCCTTGAGGGTAACCGAAATAGACACGAATTTAAAGACATCAGTGTATGAGTTTTCCATTTTTTTTTTTTGGGAATGAAGAACAACTCAAGAACAGGATGAACTTTACCAAAAATAGAAAGGGAAATCAGAGATTTGTGGAAGTAAAGAGAATAGAGGTAGAGAAGAATGAATCTCAGGAGCTTACTTGCTCTGATACCATGAAAGAATGTGAGGATAAAGAGATGTAGATGAAGACATTGAAGAACATAGAGAGAGGGAGAGAAAGTAGATCTGAGAGAAACTCTATTCCCTTAAAATTCAAATTGTGGATCTAGATCCAGTCTTTTAAAGGCAAGTTGCCTCTATACACCAATACAATAAAATATTTATTGTTTAAAATACTCAACGGTCTTCTTCTCTCTTCTTCTTCTTCTTTGCTTCTCAAGTCTGGTCTTCTGCTTCTAAACTCAAGTCTGGTACTTCTTATAAAGCCTTATAAAACCTTTATAAAACCTTATAAAACCTTTATAAGACCTTATAAAACCTTTATAAGACCTTATAAAACCTTTATAAGACCTTATAAAACCTTATAAGTATTTTCAAGTCTGGCAGCTTAATTCTCAAGTCTAGCTGCTTAATTCTGCTTCATGTCAACAGCAATGACCATACAAGTCAGAGCAAGAAGTAGAGAAATCAGCTTCATACATAAAACCGAACATTATAAAATCTAATAGACAGCAGAAAGCAGTCGAAAAGACAATAAACCGCAAGATAATAGTTTTGACTAGACTGTATGGTCAGAATCAAGTGAAACTAAGACGTGGTGGACTTTACAATCATGTTAACAATAGCGTGTTAGCCACAATCCAGGAACAATTGTCATGGTTACAGAGGCTATGATAAACCCATTAATATGATTCAAAATCAGATAAAACTTCCACAGAAACAAACTACATCCTTCTTTCAAATGTAACGATTTGAATACGTGTGATGAGCATAAAAGTAGACATTGTTTATTGTTACCTCAGCATCAGTGATATGAGATAAGTCCTCTGCAAGATCACCAACACCTTTTAGGTTTCTGGCCACTGGTCTAGATGCAAAAGCTTGCCTTGTACTTTCAACAGGTGTAGTGTCTTTTGAGGATGGTTTCACTGATTTCTCCACCTGTAAACGATGTCAATGATTAGAGAACATTCACATAGGTAATTCATTGACATAAGTTTTTGTATAGACAATGCTGCACAATGAAACAAATCTTCGGTAAGTAAGAGACTTGTTTGAGTCATCTCGTCTGTCAAAGTCATAAGGTTGAATCTAAATTAGATCAAAGATTGAAGAAGGAGGAGAGTGTGACTTACCATTCTTTACGGAACCAATGTCACAAGATTGGATCGGCGTTGAGGATTAGGGCTTCGGAAAAACAAGCAGATTGTGCTTTTAAATTATTTTTATTATTTTCATTATTATTGAGATTTGTTTTTAAAAAAAAAAAGCCTTCATGTAAATTTTAACACATTCAGTTATCTTCCTATAAATACAATTTTTTTTAGATGTCAAAAACATAATTTTTTTTTATAAAAAAAATCAGATTTATACGATTCAAATTAATTTAAACTATTCTAAATCAATTTATGTCGATCTATATTAGTGTTATATTAATCAATAATGTTATTACAAACAAACAAATTTGTCTAACTTCTTTTGTTTTGTAGATTTAATTTTGATAATTCATCACAATAATTTTATAATTCAACTTCAAAATAAAAATATGTCATATAAATGTATAATATATATAAAATAAATCAACCTATGTCAATATGTTATGGCGCAAGAAAAACGTCATATAAAAATATGTAATAACAAAAAATAAGACACTATTAATACAGTTTGATATAGCACATAAAAACGCTACAATATCTATTCTTTTATTGCACATGAAAATATGATACGATAGGGAGTCTATTATAGCTGCGACTGGCATAGCGTTTATAAAAACGCTACGAAAACTATATGGTAGCATTTTCTCGACGCTACTAATACCAATATTTCTTGTGGAAACGTCAACCTAATCTAAACATCAAACATCAAAGGACTGTATTTCTTCTTGTTGTTGTCAGGTTGCATCAGCCTAGTCTAAACCTAATTAATACTCTATGTTCTTGCTGGTTTCGCTTAATCTAGACGTTTAACAGAGAAGAGTCGTTGTGGTGAAAAATGCCATTTTCCCTGTAATGTTTGTTTCTCAAACAAAAACTCTGGCACTAATTTTAGACTTTGGACTATTACCAATAATTTTGTTTTATAGAAATATAAAGAATCTGGCATATGAGGAGCATAATCAGGTTCATCCCTGTGAACAAAGAGCTCAACCCCATCCCCTCTCTGGCTCTCTTAGTATTTGTTGATCATTAACCAACCAAGTTACTAAGCGATCAAACTTTAATTTATTTTAATTTGGACAGGAGTCTCAAGTTGCTATAGCATCTCCACAGTATTAGTATTGAACATAATGAGAAGCTATTGAAAAAGGTCAACCAAACAATGGAAGAGATTGAGGTGATCAGGTGAAAATGTTCGTAGAATTTTTGAAATCAATAAATTAGTTTGGTGAGAAAAAAAAGCACTACAAGAAAACACAAATTTAACGACGGCGGTTTTCCTTGCTAATTCCTCGTAAAATCGGGTTTACGAGGAATTAGCGAGGAAACACGTTTCGTCGTTAAACGTTCGTCGTAATGCATATTTCTTCGCCAATTCTTCGTAACTTAGCGAGGAAATTATTTCGTCATAAAGACGAAGAAAATATTTCGTCGTAAAGACCACGTAAATATTACACGTAAGGACGTCGCTTCATTTCCTCGTAAATATCTCGAAAGGTGCCCCTCGTAAAGAACACTTAAATAACTTGAAAGCATTTCCTCGTAAAGTACTCGTTTATTATTCCTCGTCATTTCCTCGTAAGGTTTTCCTCGTAAAATACTCGTTAAGTTTCCACGTAAAGAAATCGTAAATTAGCTACAAATTTGCTTCGTTTTATTTGACAGAATTTAAAAATATAATTTAAAAATAATTAAAATTATTTAATTTATTAAGAAAATTAAAATTCTAAAAAAAATCAATACCAATATATTTTATATATAAATAAGTTTTGAATTTATAATACAAGAACCGAAAAAAAGAACTAAGAGTCGTTCATCGCTTGGTAGAACTCATCACTCGTCCTCTCTACATCCGCCTCGGCATGTGTGTGGGATGATGACTCACCTGGAATGGGATTCTGTCGTTGCAAGTTCCTCAACAAGGACTCCCATTCCGGATTAACAAATTCTATAAATCTAGCTAAATTCTCTACATTAACCACCTAATCAAAACTAATCAGTAAACCTATCTAAATTCTCTATACTAACCACCTAATCTACTCTAAACGAAACAAATTAGAGAGGAAATAGAGAGAGAAAGTACCATAGCTACGAAAGGGAGAGGAAGTGGAGAGGAAACGGGAGGCGAAGCTCGCGTGTATATATAAGAAATTAGTAGTCGTCGTAAATTCCTCGTAAACTTATGTGGAATGAGCGAGGCCCGTGCTTCGTTTCCTCGTAACTTCCTCGTAAATTTACGAGAAATTACAAAGGCCCGCGTTTTGTTTCCTCGTAAAGCACACGTTAAATTACGAGGAAATAGCAAGGCCCGTGTTTTTATTTTACGAGGAAATAGCAAGGCCCGCGTTTTCCGGTTACGAGGTCTTTACGACGATTTCTGCTTACGTGGAATTAACGAGTCCCGCTCTTTATTTTTTAATTTCGTCGTTATTTTACGAGGATTATGTTTAAATCCCTAAAATCTGAAACCCCAAACCCCATCTTCCTTGTCTTCTACTTCATATATTCCAAACCCCAAACCCATCTTCCCTTTAACCTCAATATATTCTTTCCATTCCAAACCCCAAATTCTAAAACCACGATTCCTTAACTTATAATCTCAATCTCTTATTTCTAATACAAACTCACATTACCTTACACAAAATCAAATTATATAAATAGCTTTTCATGATTAAATCCATCAAATCACATGCATTAAGTCTAAAAATCAACATTATTAAAAACAAATACATCAATCAGATACATTGACATTCTCGTCATCACTAGAAACATCATCATTTTCATTAAACTCATCTTCAACAGCTTCGTCTGTGGCATCGTCGGTAAGATCTTCGTACTCATGATTATGCGGATCAATGAGAAGGATGTCATCAATTTCTTGTTCAGGTTCTTCGATTTCATTTATCTGTTCTTCTTGCAATGGTGGTTCTTCTCCACTGATGATTCGTCCTCGAGGTGTAACTTTGATCACGGCTAACCAATTTATTCTCAATTCTCTCATCCAAAGGTATGGAAGGAAGCTAACTTGTTCTGCTTGTGAAGCTAAGATGAAAGGCTTGAATTTGTTGTACCTGCAAAAATAAAGAAAACATAGAAATTAATTTATTTTGCTCATGTATGGTGGATTCAAAATTTCCTCGCTAAGTAGACGTAAAATATTTCCTCATAAATTTACGAGGAATTACAAAGGCCCGCGTTTTGTTTCCTCGTAAAGCCCACGTCAAATTACGAGGAAATAACAAGGCCCGTGTTTTCATTTTACGAGGAAATAGCAAGGCCCGCGTTTTCCGGTTACGAGGTCTTTACGATGATTTCTGCTTACGTGGAATTAACGAGTCTCGCGTTCTTTAGTTTTTAATTTTGTCGTTATTTCCTCGTTATTTTACGAGGAAACTACGAGGATTATGTTTAAATCTATAAAATCCGAAACCCCAAACCCCATCTTCCTTATCTTTAACTTCATATTTTCCAAACCCCAAATCCATCTTCCCTTTAACCTCAATCTATTCTTTCCATTCCAAACCCCAAATTCTAAAACCACAATTACTTAACTTATAATCTAAATCTCTTATTTCTAATACAAACTCCCATTACCTTACACAAAACCAAATTATATAAATAGTTTTTCATGATTAAATCCATCAAATCACATGCATTAAGTCTGAAAATCAATCTTATTAAAAACAAATACATCAATCGGATACATCGACATTCTCGTCATCACTAGAAACATCATCATTTTCATTAAACTCGTCTTCAACAGCTTCGTCTGTGGCATCGTCGGTAAGATCTTCGTACTCATGATTATACGGATCAATGAGAAGGATGTCATCAATTTCTTGTTCAGGTTCTTTGACTTCATTTATTTGTTCTTCTTGCAATGGTGGTTCTTCTCCACAGATGATTCGTCTTCGAGGTGTAACTTTGATCACGGCTAACCAATTTATTCCCAATTCTCTCATCCGAGGGTATGGAAGGAAGCTAACTTGGTCTGCTTGTGAAGCTAAGATGAAAGGCTCGAATTTGTTGTACCTGCAAAAATAAAGAAAACGTAGAAATTTATTTATTTTGCTCATGTATGGTGGATTCAAAATTTCCTCGCTAAGTAGACGTAAAATATTTCCTCGTAAAGTACACGCTACATTTACGTCGAGTTTACGAGGAAAGTGTACTTCCTCGTAAAATCCACGTGGCATTACATCGACTTTACGACGAAATGATTTTGTCGTTATTTTACGAGGAAATGACGTTGATTTTATATTTCCTCATAAGTTCCTCATAAAGTCGACGTAAATTTACGAGGATTAATTTTCCTCGTTAACTTTCCTCGCTAAACTTTTGTTTTCTTGTAGTGAAGATAGTTTAAACTCAAAGTAAATGAAAAAAATATGGAACCGAAGAGAAACTAAACAAATAGAAAAGGAACCTAATGAGAAATTTATAAGGTCTAAAAAGGTTTGTGGTATAGGGCAACTAATATAGAGGAACCAATGGTATGCTCGTCCCACATCCAAATTCGGATCCTCCTTTTGGTAGGAAAGTGACTTCTCAAATAATATTATAGAGATGTTTTATTAAAAAAAAATTCTTTTATTTTTTGTCAAAATATTTTTTGGATAACAACACAATATATATATATATATGAATTATCTTTTTATTTTTAAATATATTTTTAGATTTTGGATAATTCTTACTATTATTAATTTTAATCACTTCTCTAATAAAAAATAAATTAATTTTTATTTTTGGCTAATATATATATATATATATATATATATATATATATTATTCATTAATGGTACAAACAATATTAGCTATTCTAACTTTTAATGTGAGAATTCCGTTGCAAAAAGAATCACTTTACAAATAATAGTATAGATTTATGTAGGCAACGTCACATCTTATTATATAAAGCTTGGTTCTTTAAAGTTGCTAATTAACATGATCGCGACACATAGCAATTATATATTTAAGATTGTGATATGTGTTAAACTATCTCATAATTAAAAAATATATATACTAAGATATTAATGAAAACGAATTTTATTTAAAATCTTATTGTATATTATTTAATAATAATTTTCCTTTTTAAATTCCTAATGAAAATATAATTGCAAATTAAGGAGGGAAAATACATGTTAATCAACATTTTGTACGGTACAATTGTCTGAATACAGTTTTTTATTAGCCTTAAATGCTCAATAATTTTCTAAATACAGTTTTTTATTCATCTCGTATAAGAGAAGACTGACAATTATGGTAGTAATATAAAAGATATTCATCAAAGCTTCATTATCACTGTACTTATATATTTAGTTTTTAGTGTTTGTTTGCTTAAATGTAAATATATAAAATAACTCAAAAGAAATCTGTGTGTTTGAAAGCTTTCCATTCTCTCCTACTCAATTACTATGCAAGTTGACAGAACAAAAGACATTACTATGCATCAACATATTTAAAACGTCCGAGTATTTTCTTTCTTCTATATTCACCCAAACTTGGATCACCTTTGTTTCTACTCCCTTCTTGTTCCAGCTGGAGTTATCTCTCCTTTTGTGACCTCAAAACTTCCCATCTGTCATAGGAGAACAAATGTATTCATTAACAAATGATGAATCTAAGAAATACGTAAGTGGCTAACCATGATATAACAGTCAACACAAATGCATGCAACTACTAGTCCAAGGAACGGGTCTGCGATAGACACCACAAAATTTGCAACAGATAATGCTATTACTCCTCTCTAGAGTCATAATTCAAAATGTATGACATGAATTTAAATTTCTCTCTCACTGCAAGTAAACTCACCTAAGTCTTTGTAAATCCCTCCAGCAAACTTCTACGATGTTGCTACACCCTCACACACTTTTTTCTAAAACACCATTAGCTGATGTAGATTTTATAGAAGAATCTTTCATTATTATGGAAGAAGAAACTAACCTCAGATGGGGAAATACAACCTCAAAAATTGAAAACTTCATGCTTTCCAGATGTGAAAGTAGGAATATATATATTTTCAGCGACCTTTAAGCAAGTGAAAATATTGGCAATAGATTGTGAGAATACATAACATATATACGTTAGCAACATTACTTGCTCAACTAACAACATGATATAAAACAACAAACTTGATTAAGGTAAACCTGTGACAGTTTTATTATGTACTTCTCAGAATCTCCACAGTATGCAGATAAACCTACAGACGTAATTTAGAGTTATAAATCTACAAATATAAATATATAGATTTATAGATCTCTTTTAGAAGAATAACCTATAAGATCTATTGGGGTTCCATCTTCCAGTGATATGAGTAACAAAAGCTCCCAAATTCAAGAGTAACTGCATCCTCTCTATGTGTCGCTTTAGAGCCGCCACATGAAGAGGTTTTATTCCTCCATCTGTTGCTCTGTTTATCACCCCGTGAAGAACACTGCACACAATTCAATAACATCTTCAGCTAATCATGTCATCTGAAGCCATAAGATATTTCGAAAGTAATCAGTATGAGATATAAGCGTTACAAAGATAAGATAAATCAAGGAGAGGACGACTCACACACACACACACACACATATATATATATACAGCTATCACCGCTTAGTATGTCAAAACAAAGCATTGAAGACACGTAGTGGGGGGAGCGAATCAATGTGATTAATTACGAAACCTTTACGCAGAACGTTTCAGACGGTGAAAAGAATCCCAAACAGTATTGGGGCGCCGTCGCAGGTAGAAGAGAGACGACCTTCTTTGTTTCTCGAACATACCAAGTCCAAAGCCCAACCCCATGCCAAACGATCAAGCCCATTACGTAATGGCTTTCATTTCAACAAAAGAAGCAATAACGTGGTGAATTGGAGCTTTAAGATAGGTTAATTTTTTAATCCTACGTGGATAGCTTTAGGACTCAGGATATGCAACTTTTAGAATTGTAAGATTGTTCTCTAAATATCATTATTCGAGATAACTCATTTGCGATTATTTAAAAATTTATATGGTATACAAAATCAATAGATTTATCTAGTGAATCAGATTAATGATCAAGGAGAATTCATCATGTAGTTTTCTTAAAGACCATAATTTTAATTTTTGTAGATTACACTCAAATTAAATTTTTTATTATACCATACCTGATTATTTTTTATGAAAGTTGTGAATGTAACTTAGTAAAATATTTTTGTCCAAACTTGCGATAAATTTTAATTTGTAATGAGTTAGTAAATTTGTTAAATTCTTTTGATTTAGGTAAAACAATTTGAAGCTACTAAATAAACTGTTTTTAACAATATGTGTTTTACACAAGTGACTTATTCTTACAGGTCACTCTTTTAAAATTTCTAAAATAAGTAGAAAAAAATGAAGCGACTCAGTAGAAAAAAAATGAAACTCACCAATATTTTAATTTGCTTAGAAATTCGTGTAACACATTGTAAATTTAGATGATTTTTATAGCATGTACTAATAATTTTAAAATAAAATAAATTCTATGATAAATTTCGTATTGATTTTCTTGTTTGTTAGCAATTTTTATTTTAGTTTGCCACATGGACCAACATAGATAGGAAACAAATTATATAAAGTCAATACGCTTTAGACATATGAATTAAGGGTCTGGAAGTTTAAAATATTAAAAACTCTCTAGTTGAGTGGAGAAGAGAAGCTGAGATGATGTTGAAATCCTAGGCATAGATTCCAAATTTCTAATTATTTTATTTTTTCTTTAAGGTTGCAGAATGATGTATTCAAGGAGATTTCAAATCTATTCAAACACTTAGAGTTGGCAAGGATGTATCTCACTATTTTCTTCTCTCAGGCTGTTCCGCTGTTTTCTTTCCACTCAAAGATCTCAAGATTGGTTGACATACAAACCGGAACAGAAATCGGTTGTTTGCAGTAAGTGAATAGGTCTCTTTGGAAAATTTATCTGTGAAGCAACATAAAAGGGGTCAATGTCATTAATATTAATTAATCTATTAGTGCATGCAAGAGAGAGTACGAACGTCATGGATGAGAAGAATTTTCAGTTCTTGAGAATGTTGAAGCAACATCACAAGTGGTTCAAACCAATCCAACTGATGATCGACAATTATTTTACACTCTATAAGCTGCAAGAAGTTAATTTCTTGACAACACACAACCTGCAATGAACAAAATGATTGAATGTGAACATATGAATTAAACAAAAAGTGAGGTTGAGGTACTGTTGCAGAGCATAGATGTAATTCGAGATACTTGAGTGAAGAAAGAGATCTCATAACATTGTCATCAAGTTTAGAACGAACACTTATAGTCGTTCTCACTTGAGAAAGAGTTTTGGGAAGCATCTATTATAAAGATTTTTTTAAAAAAAGCGTGAAATCTATACATGACAAAATATCCTCGAAAATCTTCTACACCTTCTTTGTTGAGTACTAGTGATCCCTCGTTAACACACTCTAAGGTCTCTAGGCATGGGACTTTTACTGTAAACTTTTTCACATTGCCATCCTCATGTCGGTTTCCATGCACATACAGACCCCATGAGATAGAACCATAGTTCATGAACCTTACGATCCAATTTCTAATTTCGACACCAACATCAAGAGGACAATGTGGACCGAGTTCTAAAATCAATCTATATAATAAAGGTGCCTTGTGAAATCGCATTGACTCATTAAGAAATCACCATATAGACTTCTTTAGTTCTTTTGCAAACGAATTGGCAAAGTACACCACCAAGACGTCTTTTGGATATCTTTTTCTTTGATCTCAAAGTATTTCAGTTGTGGCACCTTCGTCCACAAAAAAACCATCGTTTGACAAAATCATGGTAGACACAACCTCTTTTGCCGACAGAACATACATCAAAATCTGCACCAGCACATGGTCTGGCAATCACTGATCTTATCTTCACCTCTAATTTTCTGACAGATTATGGCTCTTTTCTTCACAAATTCTCGGGCATTCCATATTGATACTCGCCCCAACAATAACGAACCCAGTATAACCAGAAGAAACTTTGATCGACTATCTATCTGATAAATCGATCGACGTTTTGAAAGGAATATCGATCGATGACCGCGATGGAAAATTGATCAACTCTTTCTCACGATCAACAAACGACAGTTGAGATATGGGATCTATGCATTAGATAATCTAAACAAACGACAGTTGATAGATTGTGTTTAAGAGTTTGTGTTCAAGAACAAACAAACATTTATAACCCCCCTAATAACCCAAGTAGAGTTGCATGCTAATCACACCTGAGAACTATACATGAATCTAGTTGTCTTCCTAATTAATAAAAAACCTCAAATCAATCAATCTAACAACTACCTTGTTCACCAAACTTTCATTGCTTAATACTTACTTATCTAGCTTTATTTCGAAAACTACAAATTCATTGTGTAATCCTAGAGTCCATGTGGATTCGATCCCTAAGTATTACAACTGAATCTCTTATCTGAGAGAATAACCTTAGGGTAATTTGAGTGATATATAGTATGAAGGACATTGACTACCTCTACGCGTTTCATTAATATTTCATCATTGTTCACCAGACTTTGTAATAAACTATCATAATGAGGTTTATGTCTCTTCTTTAGTTAATAAACATAGTCAGAAATTATACGAAAATAAAATCTTGCATTGAAAAGCAGGATTCAAAAGCACCTTAAAAAATAAAAGAAATATGTATAGTGACATTAATAACATATCTTGGTGCATATAAAACTTACTTATGTTTAGCATTAATCGCTTCTACGAGAGAAAGGATTAAACAACAATTCAGAAACTTTGTTAACCGCTCTAACAACGAATTCACCAGAACCTTCATACACAACAATATGATTTTCATTAATACAATTTATGCATATCCATATACCGAAATAATATAAGTGAACAACTGAAAAATTTATGAAAACGATTGATGTTCCCTAATTCTCCGTCGATCCTCCAAAACCTCAAGATGCAAATGTTTACTTTTTAAAAGGACGTGTAATCCAGAAATTCTTGAACTTGTCGGCATAAGATCCCCATGCAGTACAACGCATCCACTATACTACAAAATTGAAATTTGTGTCCTAAATCTCAACCTTCACAATGGCACCGAGTATACCCACTTTAAATCTCGTATCGTAAAGAAAATGATTCTTCCAGATTTAATATCCCAAGATTTTTTTTATTGGATTGGTATGCAGTAGTTTCTCAACCTTCATAATGGTACCTAGTATATCAACTGCGAACATCAAAATATATAAATAATTAAACAGAAATTTTATTTTTTCAGATCCCAGACAAAATATAATTGTAAAAGATTATGTAATATTAATTTTTTTTCTAAAATCCTACAAAACTGTAAAAGAATATTTGATAGTTGTTTTCTTTTTTTTTTGTAAAAAACAAATCCTAAACAAAAAAAATTGTATAATATTTTTAAGTTCTAACCAAAAGAGAATTGTAAAAATTTATTTGATAATATTTTTAAGAGAGTTATTGATGATGAACATGATACTAAAAATATTTAATTAACAAAGGAAGTGTAAAATTAGTATTGAAACGAATTGTAAAAATAGAAATTTTAAAAAATATTTATTAGTAGCTAAAATAATTATTTGATAGAAATATATTTTTTCTGAAATTCTAAAGAGAAGATAATTGTAATAGGTTATATGACAGTAATTTACATTTTCTAAAATCTTAAACAAAATTGTAAAGGATTATTTTATTTTATTTTTTTAATTGTAAATAAAAAGGAGATTTATAAAATAGAATGTTTTCCATTTAAAAAAAAAATCCTAGCAAAATAAAATTTTAAAGGCTTATTCAATAAAACATCAAACTAGAGTTGGACCAGCGCGGACGCGCGGGTGTTTTTTAAATGAATAGAACTTTATATATTATAATCTTATAGATATATAACATCTATCATATTACAAATTTGTTTTAAATTACATGCCTACACATAAAAGATCTTTCACTTTGAACATTGTTTCGTCTTTACTTTCATATTTTTTAGTTTAGTTCAATTTTAGTTTGGTTACTTGTTTTGTTTTATATGTCAGCGTTTAAATTTGGGTCAGAAATTTGTCCCGCATTTGAGTCATAACTGATTTTGAATTATAAATTTTAAACAAATTATTTATTTACTGCATATAATTTTAAATATAAGTAATAATATTGCTTAATGTATTTTTATGTTGGAACCATAAACTAAATCCAAATTAAAAGAATTGTTTACAATTATACAAAGCCGTCCACTTTATTACGTTTAATTTTGACCAACGATAATATTATTTATTTTAAAACAATACTTTGCCGTTAACAAAAAAATGCTCTTAATTAAAATTAATCTAAGGAAAAAACATTCTACATTCATTGACCAAGTTATTGAAGACTATATAAAATTGTTTCAAAAATTAAAGTCCATGATTAATACAAACAAAGAAGTTCCATTTTTCTTTTTCAAAAAAAGTAGTTCCATTTTATGTTTATAATAAACTAATCTAATACAACTGGGTTTAAAAACAGATATACAAAATGATAAGATAACCCAATTAGTGTAACTTGGGCTTATAACTCACGTTGAAGTATTTTCAATATTACTGAGGCCCACAACTCGTTAATACCAACCAACAAAAGATAAGATAAGCTGTCTTTTTTTTGACATTCGAGAAATGGCTTCTACAGGAAAAAAAAAATTTCGTCTTTTTCTAATTTTTTTGTAAACGGAGATCTGATGAAAAATGATCGATCAACACAGATCGTTGAAGGTATATCTCCAGTTAATTATGTTGATGTAAGATAATCAAGCTACACTAACTAGAACACACAGTAATACAAGGATATTTCTTTTCAATGAATTCGACTACATTAATCCTTTTAAAGCACATACAAGTTCTTCTTAAAAGCAATCCTTCAAGCAAGTTCAAGACAAACCTTGACTTGTTGACTAGTCTTCCTCGTTCACAGACTTTACGTAGTCTATGAACCACTCAAAACCTTAACCCCTAGTGGTTTTGCTTCTCCTTATTCGGACTTGCAAACCTTCTATTGCTAAAAGCTCTCTTTGTGTGTTAAGCCATCACACCGTGCCAAGCCTCCTCTTTATATTCTTTAGAGGAGAAACCCTAGGCACAAAATCTATTTAATGGAAACTTTCCATATCTTCTTCTTCAGCGAATAAACCAATCTTCCTTTCTTCTGAGTTAGATTGCTTCTTCTCCAATTCTTCCTTTAAACTGACTCCTTCAGTAATTCTTCCTTGAATGCTCATTAACTCACCCGACCAGCTTCTTGTATCCTCATCTGATGTCGTAGTTCATGTCGTGCTTCATGAACTACTTCAGCTCCATCTTGACTATACATCTTCAAATTAATTTTTATTGTATTAGGATAAGTATATGGTTTAGATAAACATAAGCTTGTGCTTATCTTGTGCTTATCTCCTATAGTTTAGGAGTTATCTTTAAACCTGACTACCTTGCATAAGTACACGTCTAAGGACTCAATAATAAACAAGTTGTTTTGGTATCTAGTTCTACATGGTATCAGAGCTATCCTGATTTTTTTTTTTTTTTAAAGTCTCACGGCAAACTAAGCCGAGACACGCACACGTGCTGTGCTTGAGTCACGATGGAAGTTTCTGTTGTTCCTCCGATTTCCCCTTACACATTGTCTAACTCTGACAATCCAGGAGCCCTCATACATCGGTGCTTCTCTCCGGCGACAATTACAATGAATGGTCTACTGAGATGCTCAACGCTCTGCAGGCCAAACGCAAATCAGGGTTTATCAATGGCACTATCAAAAAGCCGACGTCTGATCATGCTGACTACGAGAATTGGATGACAGTAAACTCCATGATCATAGGCTGGATTCGAGTTTCTCTTGAACCTAAGGTCAGATCGACGGTGACATTCATAGCTGATTCTTCTCAATTATGGAGCAATCTCAAGCAGCGGTTCTCTGTTCACAACAAAGTTCGTCTTCACCAGCTCAAAAGAAAAATCTCTACATGTCGCCCAGATGGTCAATCTGTTCTTCAATACTTTGGCAAGTTAAGCTCGTTGTGGGAAGAATACTTTCTTCTCAGGCCACTGCCGGCTTGTACATGCGGAGTCGCAGACACTTTGTCGAAAGAAAGAGATGAAGACAAAGTTCACGACTTCCTGCTAGGACTCGATGATGTCAGATATGGCAACGTTTGCACAACTATCATCGGGCTTGATCCATTGCCAACTCTGGAGGAAGTCTACTCAAAAGCTATTCGCGAGGAACAGAGGATTGCGTCTGCTCGCAGTCGCGAGAATCAACATGATGCTTTGGGGCTTGTTACTCGCGGCACTCAACAACAAGATGCGTCATCAACTACTACGGATGTCACCACCAGATAAAACAATCAATCTACACCCAGACCTGATACAATTCT
This sequence comes from Brassica incana, assembly GCA_945779075.1. Classification (NCBI taxonomy): domain Eukaryota; kingdom Viridiplantae; phylum Streptophyta; class Magnoliopsida; order Brassicales; family Brassicaceae; genus Brassica; species Brassica incana. The sequence continues at coordinate 2,753,153 of CALZFW010000007.1, forward strand.
TCGCACTCGAGATAAATCAATGATGTGCTCTCACTGTGGTCGCACTGGCCACGAAAAACGAGACTGTTGGCAGCTCGTTGGATATCCATACTGGTGGACTGAACGCAACAAGCAGAGTTCTCGTGGCAGAAACAGGTCATGGTGGAGGACATGGTGGTGGCAGAGCTGCGAATGCATCGGCTCATGCTACTAGTGCGAACTCGTCCGTACTTCCTGATTTCACACAAGACCAATGGCGTGTTCTCTCTCAAATGATTCACGAAAAATCCAACAACAGTGACAAGCTTTCTGGTAAGAAACAATACGGTGATGTTATCCTCGACACAGGGGCCTCTCACCACATGACTGGAGACAGCTCTTTGCTGATTAACATCGTCTCTATAGCACTGTGCTCTGTTGGGTTTGCTGACGGCAATAAAACATTCGCTGTCAGCATGGGCGATTTTCCTCTATCAGAAAAAGTCTCACTGAAAAATATGTTGCTTGTGCCTTCATTGAACTGCACGCTTATATCAGTTTCTAAAATTTTTGAAGCAAACTGGATGTTTTGCAACTTTTACTGATATGGTTTGTGTATTGCAGGACCGTTTTTCGAGGACTTTGATTGGAAGAGGTGAAGAGCGTGATGGGGTATACTTTCTGACAGCGGTCGCCACGGCTAAAGTTCCAAGTGTCAACGTCTCTGCGGATCAAGCTCTCTGGCACCAACGTCTAGGACATCCAAGTTTTACTACTGTTTCGGCTTTACCTATGCTTCCTGTTTCTTCTAGTTATGTTAGTTCCCGTCATTGCGACATTTGTTTTCTAGCCAAACAAACCAAGAGGTGTTTTCTGATAGCAATAATAATTCAAATGAGATTTTTGCACTTATCCACTGTGATATTTGGGGACCATATCGCGTTCCTTCTACTTGTGGAGCTGTTTATTTTCTCACTATTGTTGATGATCATTCACGAGCAGTGTGGACTTACTTAATGCTCGCAAAGTCTGAGGTACAAACAATTCTGAAAAACTTCATCACATACGCTGACAAGCAATTCAACAAATCAGTTAAGATCGTTCGCAGTGACAACGGAACAGAGTTCATGTGCCTCTCTGACCACTTTCGAGAACTTGGCATTATTCATCAAACCTCTTGTGTATCAACGCCTCAGCAAAATGGACGCGAAGAAAGAAAGCATAGGCATATCTTAAATGTTGCCAGGGCTCTGCTGTTTCAAGCTTCTCTACCGATAAGATTTTGGGGTGAAGCAATTCTCACTGCGGCGTATCTCATTAATCGGACCCCGTCTAAGCTCCACCAAGGACGCACTCCCTATGAAACCCTTCACGGTCACAAACCAGATTATGGTCAACTTCGTGTATTTGGTTCGGGTTGTCACGTACACTTAACGTCGAGGACAAAGGATAAGTTCTTTCCAAGAAGTCGAGTGTGTGTGTTTCTTGGCTATGCACTTGGGAAAAAGGGCTGGAAAGTGTTTGACATGGAAACAGAAGAAATAATTATTTCAAGAGACGTGGTATTTCGGCAAGATATCTTTCCCTACTCTGAGAAACAACCGATACCACCACAACCTGCAATTTCTATCCCTGACCATGATTGGGCAGTACATCAGACTGTTGCAGACAGGGGGAGTCCAATTGATCAGCCTCCATTAGTGCATCCACCCTCTCCGACAGATACGACAACGTCCTCTCCGTCTGAAACTCCTGCAGCTGCACAGTCTGCACATGCTTCCTCTGTTTCGGGACCAGAAACAATCACAGCTCAGACATCACCACCTGCAGCTTCGACGTCAGTCTCTTTACCTGATACGACTCGACGAGGACAAAGGGAGCGTGCTCCGTCAGTCAAACTGAAAGACTGCGTTACCTACAACATTCAAGTTCTACATACCCATCACGCTCCTCCTCTCCTGTCACAGTCCTCGTCTACGGCCTCAGGTACAACACTTTACCCTCTTTCAGAATTTATTTCAGACTCTAACTTCTCTCCAGGACAGCAAGTTTTTCTCGCTGCTATCACCGCTGGAGTTGAACCAAAACACTTTGCTGAGGCAGCTCTGGAAGATGTCTGGAATGACTCGATGTTTGAGGAAGTTGATGCTCTAGAAGAACAACACACTTGGGACATTGTTACACTCCCTCCCGGCAAGGTCGCAATTCCTAGTCAGTGGGTTTATCGCATCAAGTATAATGCTGACGGTACCGTCAAGAGACACAAATCACGTCTCGTCGTTAATGGCAGTAAGCAAGTCGAGGGTGAGGATTACTCAGACACCTTCGCTCCTGTGGTCAAAATGACCACAATCCGGTCTCTTCTCAGACTAGTTACTGCAAAGAACTGGGAAGTTTTTCAAATGGACGTCAACAACGCGTTCTTACACGGTGATCTCGACGAAGAAATCTATATGCTTCTTCCTCCTGGTTTTCGTCACACACACCCAGGGAAAGTCTGTCGTCTTCGAAAGTCTCTCTATGGACTAAAGCAGGCTCCAAGGTGTTGGTTTAAAAAGCTCTCTGACTCTCTACTTCATTTTGGTTTCATCCAGTCATATGATGACTACTCTCTCTTCTCCTATGTCAAGAATGGAATCGAGATGCACGTTCTCATCTACGTAGACGATCTTCTAATCTGTGGTAACAACAACCATATGTTGCAGAAGTTTAAAGACTACCTAAGTCGATGCTTTTCTATGAAGGACTTAGGAAAACTCAAATACTTTCTTGGACTTGAAGTGAGTCAAGGACCAGAAGGTTTCTTTGTCTCGCAACGCAAGTACACTCTCGACATCGTCTCAGAAACAGGCAATCTAGGCTGTAAGCCTGCAGCTACGCCACTGGAACAAGGCCATCAACTTGCTAATCCAAAACTTGACAGTCCGGTGCTCGTAAATCCAAAGCAGTATTGTCGTCTAGTTGGTCGTCTTCTCTATCTTTGTCACACACGACCTGAACTGAGCTATGCTGTTCATATCTTGACACAGTTCATGCAAGTCCCAAAAGAAGCTCATTGGAACGCCGCGCTTCGTGTGGTTCGGTACTTGAAGGGGTCTATTGGCCAAGGCATTTTGCTCAAGTCGGACCCTGATCTCTCTCTCACTATATACTGTGATGCTGACTGGTCGTCGTGTCCTGCGTCTCGTCGATCCTTGAGCGCTTATGTCGTCATGCTTGGAGGTTCACCGATTTCTTGGAAAACAAAGAAACAGGACACGGTCTCGCACTCTTCAGCTGAAGCAGAATACAGAGCCATGTCTGATGCACTTAAAGAGATAAAATGGCTGCGACGTCTTCTTGAAGGATTGGGTATCAAACAACCTGGACCATGGCGTTTCTTTTGTGACAGCAAAGCCGCAATCCACATAGCTGCGAACCCGGTGTTTCACGAGCGCACGAAACATGTGGAGAATGATTGCCACGCTGTGAGAGATGCTGTCAAAGCTAAGTCTATTGAGACAATTCATGTCTCGACACATTCTCAGGTTGCAGACAATTTAACAAAGGCTCTTAGGCGCGCAAAATTTGAAGAGTTATCGTCCAAGTTGGGTTTGATTAACCTTCACACTCCAACTTGAGGGGGAGTATTAGGATAAGTATATGGTTTAGATAAACATAAGCTTGTGCTTATCTCCTATAGTTTAGGAGTTATCTTTAAGCTTGACTACCTTGTATAAGTACACGTCTAAGGACTCAATAATAAACAAGTTGTTTTGGTATCTAGTTCTACATATTGATAAATATATCATAGGCTCATCGAAACAGCTTCTTACGATCTGAATTTTTTTTTCTTTTTCTGATAAGGTTTGCATGTCTCTCCGATGAATGATCTGCTTAATCTGAGGTTGATTCTGTTCGTTTCGTATATGTCTGAAGAAGATCTGAGCAAGTTATCTCTCAAGATAAAAGGAAGAACTGGAGTTAAAGGATCCAGAAACATCGATCTCTTCAGGTCAATAGACTTTCAAATCAGTTTGTTCTGCCAGTCTAGAGTTATTTACTATTTTTTTGACTTGTTTCATATTACCCGAAGAGTTATGCCATTCAAATCATCACTTGGATCAAAGAGATACATTGTTTATCTCTGCAAAAGTAAACGAAGATCTGAAGAAACAGGCTTAATCATCACCTGAAACTACTTGTTCTAAAGATAAGTCTTTCAAAGCAATTACTTTTCATTTGTTTTGCCTTAAGATCAATTGATAATGAACATTTTCAAAGCGCTTGCCTGATATGCGAACTTCAGGACTGGTTTGTTTTTGATTGATCTAAAATAACATGAGTATTGTTTGATGAACACTTCTTCTCTGATTGTTTCAGGAGTAACTGGAAATGGTCACAATCTCATCCAAACAGATAATAATCTTATTACCAGACAACAACCTCCAGGACAACCAAAACAGAACACGGTTAGTAATCACCTCTATATCCTGATTAATTCATAATATGAAAGCAAAGTAGAACAATCTAGAATAAGTTGTAAGATTCTAAGAACCTTGCCTTAACTATATATGTTTGGTTGTAACTTGTCTTACTGATGCATATCTGGGTTTAGGTTAATAGTAGTTGTCTTATATAACACAAAAAATTGAAAATGGATAATAGCTTCAAATGGCTAAAGGAAAAGAGTCTTATTTAAATTAATGTTTGGTGATAAAAAAAGTTGTTTACATAAATTAAAAAAAATTCCCGAAACAACTTTAATCAACAAGAACTCTTCCACAAGAGCGAACATGTGGGTATTTCAAACCTGCAAAGAGAAAAACTGGTCATTATTTTGCAAAATACATACAAACCTTCAAAACAAAAAAGAACACACAGCTTTATAAAACGTGGAAGAAATCACAGATAAAATTGACATACCTTATGAGTCCAACTGCTCAGGGTTGTCAAAAAATTCTTTGAAAACAACATTCATAGTGTTTCCCCGAATTTAAGCATTTAACTTGAACTCGCAGTTTATTTTTATAAGGTCTGACATGCGAGAAGAGAAAAATTGGTCGCTAAAGACTTGTTTAGGTTGAGGATAGTTTAATGCTTTTCTTTTGACGCAATAGAGTAGAGGTATATATAGTTGCTTCCGTAAGGGTAGGTTAAAATGTAGAATTTAAGAAAAAAAAATTGTTAGTTATGATTCGAAATAATTGAAAAGAGAATATACGGTTTTGAATTATGAACTAAACATTCCTTTTTATTTAAATTATCATAAATTCCAGAATATTTGTTTTTACATTAAACGTGATTTGCAAGATTTTGTTAGTTAATGATTTACTTTATTTGTTACGATGACTGCGTTGAATTAGAGGAGAATTGGAATGTTATTGAGTTTAGGAATAATCGAATTTATTAGTCTTAAATAATAGCTAGACGTGATTTGCAAGTTTTGAATTAAGATATCTTGTCCAATCGTGCTTTTTTATATAGTTTTATTTATGATGATTGCGTGGAAGTAGGAAACATTTTGGGAATACTAACTATAATATATTTTGGTATTCTCCAACATAAATACGTTTTAAATAAAATTAATAACATTTTATACATGTTACAAACCATACGATTGATCATAAAAATATCCGAGTAAACACAAAAATGCAATGGTTTAGATGAGTAAAAGTTCACTGATAGCACAACAATGTCTATTACACAATTTCTTTAGCATGGTATATTTTGGAACGAATTATGTGGTTAAGTATTTATACATTTTGTTTTTGATTATGCAGACCAAGACCAAGATAAACGAAGGCGTGGTGAGAAGAATGACATTAATTTTGGTTTATTCGGTTTAGGTACATGTAAATGTAATTTTAAGTGACGTCAATTTTTTTAAGCTGGTCCTCCGGATATTCGGGTTAGGTACATATAAATTTAATTGTAAGTGCCGTCAATTTTTTAAGCTGGTTTAGGAATCAAATGTAACACCAGTGGCATTTTATTGTAATTATTAGGGAAAAATCGGGGTTAAATAGTAATTGTACTTCTGTTTTAATAGATTAGATTAATACATAAGAACATGTATAATGTTGTCATTGACTCGATTGGTATATTTGACTTTCATTTTTTTTTACTTTTCATTTCTTATTTTGCATTGTGCTTAGTTTAAATGTTTATGTATAGTATTTTCTCTAATCCTTAGTATAAAGTTTATAACAACTCATCTATGCACCATGATTATAAAATACAAATATTAACTTGAACTTATGTGTGAAAATAAATTTTAATTGTAAAATAAATCTCAAATAGCATATGCAAAAAACAATCATAATACTATAATAAAATAATTTTTATTTTATGGTTTTTATTAAATTAAAACATCAAACAAAACTTTTTGCAACGCAACGGGCTCATATCTTGTGATGTTATAAACTAAAGACCAATAGTAATATAATGATTAATTGAAAACAGAAATTTTTAACTTTTTAATGAAACTATTTTGAACCATTTTTTCCGTAGTGTATTTCCTTGTTGGAAATAAACTAATTGTAGGGTTTTTGGGGAAATTTGCCCTATAAACAACACACACATATATATATATATATATATATATATATATATATACTAGGGTCGGTTCGCGCTGCGCGCGGATATCATTTCTGTGAGATGTATGAAGCTATATAATTGTGTCTTATTTTTTAGTGTGTTCTGTTCAGATTTTGAAACAGAAATGTATAAATATATTATTTTATTATTTATTTTATTTTTAAGATTTTAATTTTAATAATTTTATTAAATTTAGGCGGTTTCTATGAAAATTTGACGTGGAGATAATATTCTAAGTCGTCAACTTATAAGATAATTTTATCGTATTTTTACTAATTTTGAAACGATCATTTATATAGATATGATCAATACTTTTAGTATTTATAATAATTCTTGCATATCTATTTTTTTCAAAATGAGTATTTTTCAGATGATTGTCGGCCGTTATTTCACGGTTAATTGAGACAGCCTCAACTGGGAAAGTAAGTTTTCTCCACAATGGCGACAATGAACAAAGGGAGTTGGCTGTCTACATGGTTTTTAACACCTGCAGTTTATCAATTTAAACTGAGACAGCCAATACTAATTATGTAATTTGCAGAAGTTAGATGTTGATAAAAACATGTTCAGTGTTCAATCTAACCAAAAGATGCCTAGCATACGCAGCTCTAATGTTAGTTAGTTGTCATCTTCCACTTGAAGCCCACGAAAACAACTTCATCAGTTTTATCTGCCACACCAAGCCCATAGATGCATCCATATGGATCAGTTTTATCTGTCAAATTTTTAGCTCAAACCAAAATTTGTTTGCTAACGAAACATCAAATTTTTTTCATACATGTCACACTATTATACTGTATCACACAACAAGAAAAATGACTTTTATTAGCGGACGAAAAAAACGCTATCTATCAATACGATAGCGGTTTATGAAGCGCTGTATCATTTCCCGTCATAATAGGTCAAGCACTTTAGATAACGGTTTTTTTGCGATGCTATCTTATTGTCATATATTATAGCGTTTTTTTGTATACAATTAAAGAGTCTTTAATAGCATGAATTTTTTGTTATTATTTACTTTTAAATTTATTTATTTTAGAATTATTTATTTTAGAATTATTTTTTATTTAATTATTTAAAAATAAAAACTAAATTAAAATTTAAAATTATTCATAGAATCAAATTTTCTTTATTACTTAAATTTATCTATAATGAAATTTGTTTACAAAAATACAAAAAAAAAATCTAATTAAATAATAAACCAACAAACTAAATAAACCAAAAACTAAACCAGACTTTAACCTAATTACTAACTAAACACACCACCACTTCGTTGTCTTCTTCATCTACCGGCCGCACCACCACCTTCGTCTTCGTGTTTTTCCAGCCATGATTCTTCTTCTTCATCCTGGGATTTGAGATGCAAGTTGCAGAGAGGAGGCAAACGTCACATCCATCTAGACCTAATCTCGTCGCCTCCTCACCAACTCGCCGTCAGCTTCCTCTTCCTGAATCTGAAGCCGTCATCTTCCTCCTCTAGCCGCCATACCTGCCTTGCCTTGCTTCCTCCATCCCTAAAAAAAATAATACAGTTCAAAACAGAGAGAGAGAGAGAGAGAGATGAGTTCTAACCGTGGTTGTGTGGTGGTGGTGATGCTTGGACGGTGAACGAACGGTCGTGTGGTGGTGGTTGTGATGCTGGGACGGCGAAAACAAACGGGTGGTTGTGGTGGTGGTGATTGAGGAAGATAGAGATCCAAAGAATTAAAAAAGATATGAGATCATATTTAGATCTGTAACAAAAAAAGAGAGAGAGAGATAACGTGAGACAAGAAGAAAGAGATTGAGATATGAGATATGAGATGTGTGATTTCTAGCCATAGGATCAAAAATATTCAGTGGTTAAGATTGCTATCCTTGTGATTAAGATATTGACCAATGAGAAAGAAGAAAAAAGATAAACCAAACATATTTGTGGCCATTGGATTGAAATCAATCAAATGCCAAAATTAATCCATTAAAAACTGTTTTCATTTAATATAATAATTAAGCTAAATATTTATATATAATTTTGACCAAAAAATATATATAATTAATGTAATTATAGTTTGGTTCAATGTTTCAAATAATAGACTGAAAATTTTAATATTATTTATAAGTTATGATTTACTTTAAATGTAAAATAAAATTAATTTAAAGGTTTAAAATACAAGAGTATAGTAAATAAAATTAGTTGAAAGGTTTAAAATTTAAACATATTAATTTTTAAAAATGTATGCTCAAAGTTTGGTGTCTAACTTGGAGAACATTAGATTTGTGATTTATGATTTAGTTTAATAACTAAATGTGTATATTGAAGGTTTGAGGTTTATTATGATATATAAGATTTGAGTATATAAGGTTTAGAGTTCAAGGTTAAGACTTTAAGTTAAAATTCGAAAATAAATTTGAATTAATTTGAAGAATTAAGTTTAAGTTTGATTTTTTTTTTTTGAATTTAGATTTTAGATTTAAAGTTATGAGTTTAGAATAAAGGTTTGAGTATAGGGTTTGGGGTTAAAGGTTTAAGGTATTGGGATTTAAGATTAATTATTGAAAAAGAAATAATTTTTGAATTTATATTTAATATTTGAGGTTAAATTTAAGATTTGATATCAAAATAGTTAGATTTTGAAGTTATGTTTAAAGTTTAGGGTTTAAAACTTGTTTAGGGTTTAGAGATTTAAAAAGTCAAAGATAGCGTTTTTAATAATGCGCTATTAAAAATACGCTAGCATAGCGTTTTTAAATATACAGTTCTATCATAGCGGTTCTAAATATACAAACGCTATCTAAAACTAACGGGTATGTCAACCATAACAGAAAGGCAAAAAACATTATCATTCACTGCTATCAAAGCCCATTTTTCTTGTAGTGTCAAAACGGATTAAGAAGACATTAATAATTAACAAACAAACCCGTTCACTCCTAAATCCCACCATTGATTGTGAAGTATGACATCCCATGAATATGTATACAAAATTTCAATGCTATCAGCATCTATTTATCTTGACAAACAATCTTAATAAAAATGTTGTTACAGAACAGTCTTTTCTGTTTCTGCAGATACATATGATTATGGACCAACTTTGAAGCTGATATATGAATTTTTTATAACTTATACTTATAATTTGGTTGATCCAATGGACTCCCTGCAATGGGATCTTTCCATGTGTGATTTTAACGTGATCCAGTTTCTTTATATGTGGCTGGAAACCACCTTAAATGTAGCTTATACACACATAATTTAAAAGATAAAACTGCAGATTTCTGGATCAGTGAAACATAAAAATTTCCATCAAGTTTCGAATAAATTTATGGATAGATTTACATTTGATTTGAACACAGTATCTTTCTATGGATTCTTTGCAGCTTGATCTTTCCAATATTATCCGAGATCTTGATACTCCTGGTTTGTTCAGAAATCGCTTTCTAAAACTCCTCCTTAGCCAGCTTTTTCTCTCTGACCCATCTAGCCATTGCTTTGATCTATTGTTTGTTATTTGAGATTGTTACTGGAAGATATATGTGCTACTAATATCGTTTAATTTATGTTCTTTGTAATATTATTATTTCAGCAAATTCAGTCAGCGGTTTGAGTTTGTATGACCAATTGTTTAGATAACCAAGTGAAGATTCGTTTGCTATAAAAAGATACTGGAAACATTGAAAGTAAAAAAAAAAAGAGATAATAAGAAAAGAAATTCCGAAATTGAAAACGAATACGTAAACGGATCTATAAATTGCGACGGGTGTTATGGTGGGGTTATCATCTTCAAGAACATTTCCATTTGCTTGTAGTTAAAACATTCAGTGCACCTGTCCTCCAGTTCTTGGAGCATGCAGATTCTTGGTGGCATTATAAGAATCATGTTGGTTCCATAAGAATCCCTCTTCAAGATTGGGACATCCCGCAACGAACGTTTGAGTTTTCTCCAACGCTTGTCGACTGCTAAGTGTTGGTACCTAAATCATATTTGTTCTTGGCCGAGAACTTGAGATGTTCAAGCCCTTTTTTAGGCTGGTCCAATGCAAACTATTGCTTCACTCCCTCTATAAAGTGTGCATCAGCACTGCCAGAGTCGAGTCAAGCTTCCATCTCTAGCTTGTAGCAATGGAGCGTAAGGAAAGGATTTCTTGTTAGTAGGCGAAGTTTTGCATTTTTGCACACAGCACTATATGTTTTTTTCTCAAAAAACAGCGAGGAGCGTAGACACAGGCGGTAACAACTGAGATAGAAAATTCAGCAGTATGTCTGGCCTTCTTCACGTAGGGGTTGTGGCTTCTTGGCTTGACGGTGAGACGTGGAGAAGTTCTTCGCTGAGCCGACATTATTTTGGGTGCTTTTGTTTTCCGTAAGTTGATGATTAATGTGGAAGAGAAGACTCTTTATATAGAAGGTTGAGGTCGAGGAGTTTAGTTTCACTGTAGACATGGCCTTTCAGATGCTTAGCTACTGTTAGTGTTATTATGTACTGAAGTGGTTTAATGACTCTTTTAAAATTCTCATGAGTGTGGTCGGTTACGTTATAATTTTTTTTGTCAGTACGTTATAATTATTGTGATAAATGTATTTGTAGTTATGAAGCTTTTATATTGAGCTCAAACGTTCTATTAACATTAACATTTTTAGTATATTTGTGTGGTAAAGGATGTGAAAGTTATGTTTTTGATGGAACGGTTTGTGCTTAACTCTATGGTTTAGTAATACCTTCAATGGTTTAACTCAATGGTTTTGTACGTATCTACTAAATGTTTTTACAATATTGTCTGCGTTTAATTTAACATGCACAATAAAGATGCAAGTTATAACCCATTATTTATAACTGTTTCAATTTATGAGGTTATAAATGTGCTCATCTGCTTTACTTTTATCATGATAATTTTAATTATAAATGAATATTTAACATTTCTGTATATTATTATTTCAATTATTTTGGGTTTTTTCTAAATTTTGGTTTGGTAATAAATATATATATGTAAATAATTAATCTAGAAAGCTAAGGTATTAATTTAGGAATATATTTATCATAATATTTTTTAATTGAATTATATATTAAACATTTCAGTATAGTTCTACTTTAATATTTCTGGGAATATATGTATACAGATATTTATATACATTTAATTTAGAATATTTATGTAATTTAAGATTTTTTGTGCCGCAATTAATTATTGTGCACTTAAGCTTCTTTTGAAGCATACACAAATATGTACGCTAAATTTTTTTTTCCCGTCTTTAATGTTTACTATGAAAGTGTATTGAGTTATAGCTTTATTTTTCAATTGAATGTGATATATGTATTTTATAGATCAATTGAACCTTTGGAACATAATAGTTGTGTTGTGTGTAAGAGACCTCGTAGATTATACGTGATATTTAAACAAATTTGTAAGTGAATCTAGTTGATAGTTTCGTCATATTAGCAAACAGAATTTTAAATAAAATCGGGTGTTGATTTTTTTAAAAATATAATTTTTAACTCACCGGGGAACATATAAAAAGTATTATGCGATTGGACATCTGACGTACTTGATATGATGTATCCCTATTAATAACACTAGGAGTTAATCCGCGCTACGCGCGGAACTATTTTTATTTTCAAATGTTAACCATATAGTTATTTTTCTGAACGTTGTATTCTGAACAACAACAAATTCTGAATTGTATGTTTGTGTGAATACATATTTCCTTAGAAAAAATTAGAAAACTATACATTTTTGAGAAAGATGTTTGATATAGTTTTTCCTTTCTCATATTGTATATTTATTTATTTTTATTTTTTTATATTGTAGGGTAATTCTCTCAAATAGATCTTTTAAGTCTTTGTCACGAAATAGCATTCAATAAGGAAAATGACCAAAGTAGCCCCTTTTATTTTGAAAAATTTAATTTTTATTTTTTAAAACTTGAAACTCTATCCTCAAAACCCCGCCCCTTAACTCCAAGCCATAAGTCTATGTTAGTTAACCATATGATATAAATGTATTTTTAATCTTTAATAAGACTTATTTTGGTCATTTTTCTCATTTATAGCTATTTTGTAACAAAAACTTAAAAAGAGCTATCCTAGAGAATTTTTCAATATTGTATATTTATTTATTCTAATTTTCTTACTTTTATATCAAATGATAATATTACGATAGATGTTTAATGTAATATTTATATTTCTTATATTGTATATTTGCTTATTATTTATTTAAATATACATTATTCCATTTAACTATATATTTTCAGATAAATGTTTAATTAGTTTTTTCATTTTTTATATTGTATATTTACTTACTGTTTATCTTTTCTTATTTTTTATATTTACTCATTCTAATTTTCTTGCTTTTATATCAATGATAATATTACGATATATATTTAATGTAATGTTTTTATTTCTTATATATTATATTTACTTATTATTTATTCTTTCTTATATTTTATATTTACTTATTATAATATTTAAAATTTATATTTACTTATTTTATTTTTAAATAATAAAAATGTAAAACAATACATTTTTCAGATAGATGTTTAATGCAGTTTTTGCATTTCTTAATTGTATTTTAACTATACATTTTTCACTGTATATAATATTTCAGATAGATTTTTATTTCTTATATTGTATATTTACTTATTATATATTTTTTCTTATATTGTATATTTATTTTTTTTTATTCTAATGTTATGATAGATGCTTAATGTAATATTTTTATTTCTTATACTTAATTATTGTTGTAAAAAAAATATACTTAATTATTAATTATTTTACTATACATTTTTCAGATTGATGTTTAATTTAGTTTTTTTCAGTTTTAATATTGTATATTTACTTATTGTGTATTTTTCCTTATATTGTTTATTTATTAATTCTAATATTACGATAGGTGTTTAATATAATATTTCTATTTGTTAAATTGTATATTTACTTATTATTCATTTTACTAAACATTTTTTTAGAGAGATGATTAATTTAGTTTTTAATTTTTTAATTGTATTTTACCTATTGTTTATTTTTTCTTATGTTGTATATTTATTTATTTTAATTTTCTTCCTTTTATACCAAAAAAACGTTTTCTAATTTTCTTGCTTTTATATCAGATTATAAATTATGATAGATGTTTAATGTAATATTTCTATTTCTTATATTGTATATTTACTTTTTATTTATCTTCCTTATATTGTATATTTACTTATTATTGTTTAATGTAACATTTCTATTTCATATATTATATATTTACTTATTATTTATTTTCCTTTATACGTATTTTTATTTTTATTTTTTGTTAATGCCACGTGTCATCTTTTAGAATAAGTTTTTTTCCGCTGATGTGGACGTCCTATGGAGCCTCAAAAGCTCTCTTTTATTAATGTAACATTTCTATTTCTTATATTATATATTTATTTATTATTTATTTTTCTTTATATGTATTTTTATTTTTATTTTTTGTTAATGCCACATGTCATCTTTTAGAATAAGTTTTTTCCGCTGATGTAGATGTCATATGGAGCCTCAAAAGCTCCCTTTTATTAGTATAGATTTTATTTTTATTTTTTGTTAATGCCACGTGTCATCTTTTAGAATAAGTTTTTTTCCGCTGATGTGGACGTCCTATGGAGCCTCAAAAGCTCTCTTTTATTAATGTAACATTTCTATTTCTTATATTATATATTTATTTATTATTTATTTTTCTTTATATGTATTTTTATTTTTATTTTTTGTTAATGCCATGTGTCATCTTTTAGAATAAGTTTTTTCCGCTGATGTGGATGCCATATGGAGCCTCAAAAGCTCCCTTTTATTAGTATAGATTTTTTGTTAATGCCACGTGTCATCTTTTAGAATAAGTTTTTTCCGCTGCTGTGGATGCCCTATGAAGCCTCAAAAGCTTCATTTTATTAATATAGACTAGGGATTAACCCGGGCTACGCCCGAGATTTTCATTTTTTTCTAATTTAAGTTGTTAAATTATTTATATTTAGGTTATGATATATATTTATATAAATGTTAAGATGTATGTCATATATAATTAAAATTTATTTTTAAATTTTAACACGTTAAATGAACATATTTTTTACTATTTAAATATTTTTTTGTAATTTTTTTGGCTATCTAGTTATCATATTTAGCAAAACTATCTGTTGAGTGTTAGAATAAATGTTTTAGATATTTAATTAAACTGCAGAGTATTTTCGGATCGACCACATGCTCAACAATCGATCGATCCGTAAAATGATGGTCGATCTCCTTGGCTAGATAAGTACAATTTTAGCAAAAATATCTTTGATTTTCAAATATTAAGTATATAACTATTCTTTTGAATTTTTTTTTTGAATTGTATTTTTTGATAAAATTATTGTATTATAATGTTTATGTAAATATTTTTTGTGATGTTTGAATTTGTGCTGTTAGTATACTTAACCTAGATGAATTTGATGTTTAACAATTTATTTTTTTCTGGAAATAGAAAATAATGATATATCAAAATGTATCTAATACTTGTTAAATGATAGTATAATATAAATTACATCCATTATTTGAAAATAACCATTTGTTGTTTTTATTTTTTTTTAAATCAGAAATTATTTTTATTTAAAAACATTATTCATATATAATATAATAGTTTAAGTTTGGAAGATTAATCTATATATATAAATTATGTATATTTTTTAAAAAATAATTTAAGATATTATATATTGAGTAACTGAATAAAAGCTGAATTTCTTATCTTGAAAATGAAATATTTATATTTTTGTCTTCATGTTATACTCACCAATCCAGCATTGATATTTATAACTCAATATGTTTTTAAAAAAACTTAGTTTTAAGTAATAAACGAATTTAATAAATTAAATTCATCACCTATAATGTTCTGTAAACTATATTTTAAAATTCTCTAAAATTATATTTTAAGCCTAATATTACTATTATTTAATTTAAGTTATTTTAAGCATAATATATGGTAAACCAACTTAAATTATATTTACAATAGGATCATCCTAAACCGGTTAATAAACCAAAAACAATACTAAACTAACATGAACCAATACCTGATTCGGCGAGGAAAGAAGTGTTTCGGGATAAACGATTGAATGATTATTAACTGTAATGGTTTGATCATGAAAGAGTAATATGAATATTAACAATAAAATTATGGATTAGATTAATTTAAATTTTTAAGAATACCTTTGAGTCTATGAAAAGCAATTCAATTCCCATGAATAAGTTTGGCTTTTGGAAGTTGCGGGTTTTCCAACAATGAATCCACCTAACAAAAAGTTCGTTGTTATAAAAAATTTTCTTCAAGGTCATTAAAGGTTTTTGGGACGGCAAGAGTTGATGATGGAACCGTTTTTTTGCTCGAGTGCTTTGAAGTTTTCCTTAATAGTGTGAGGTTGATGTTGATGGAATAATGAATTTTATAGGGACTTTCTTGATGTAAAACTATACATTTTTTATTGTTTAATGTGGTATTTCCATTTTTATATAATTTAATACCATTTTAAGATAGATGTACATTTTAAGATAGATGTTTAAATCTTAATGTACTTTTTCCATTTTTTAAAATGTTTATTTCCATTTCTTATATTTTTTATTTACGTAATATATATATTTATATTTTATATTTTTAAATAGATATTTAAATCTTAATGTACTTTTTCCATTTTTTTAAATTGTGTATTTACTTATATTATATATTTTACATTTTAAGATAGATGTTTAATGCTTAATGAACTTTTTCCATTTTTTTAAAAAAATTGTGTATTTACTTATTATTATATATATAATTCATATATTATATATTATATATTTACATTATTTATTTTCCTGTATATGTATTTTCATTTCTTGTACTTTTTATTTACTTAATATCTCTATTTTACATTTTAAGATAGATGTTTAAATCTTAATGTACATTTTCCATTTTCTTTAACTTGTATATTTCCATTTGTTATACTTTCTATTTACGTAATATCTATATTTTAAATTTTAAGATATATTTTTAAATCTTAATGTAATTTTCCATTTTTAAATTGCGTATTTACTTATATTATATATTTACTTATTATTTATTTTTTTTATATTGTGTATTTCTATTTCTTATACTTTCTATTTAATAATAATTTTATATTTTAAGATAGATTTACATTTTAACATAGATATTTAAATACTAATGTACTTTTTCCATTTTTTTAAATTGTGTATTTCCTTTTCTTATACTTTCAATTTGCGTAATATCTATATTTTACATTTTAAGATAGATGTTTAAATATTAATATACTTTTTCCATTGTTTTTAAGTTGTGTATTTCTTTTTCTTATACTTTCTATTTACTTAATATCAATATTTTACATTTTAAGATAGATGTTTAATATTTAATGTACTTTTTCCATATTTTAAAAATTGTGCATTTACTTATTATTGTATATATAATTCATATATTTATATATTTATAATATTTACTTATTATTTATTTTTCTATATATTGAGTATTTCTCTTTCTTATACTTTATATTTAGTTAATATCTATATTTTATATTTTAAAATAGATGTTTAAATCTTAATGTTTTTTTTCTATTTTTAATGTAAAACGGCAATGTTTAATAGAAGAACTTGGACAAATAGTTATATTTATGTTTTTTTTTTCTTTTTTTTTATAAAATGGTAATGTTACATTATGGAGATAAGCCCTTTTTTTTAGTGAAAAATGGTAATCTTACATATGTTTAATGTAGTTTTTCCTTTTTTTTTTACGTTGTATGTTTACATATTTTTGTTATTTTTAAATGTAAAATGGTAATCTTAGATATGTTTAATGTAGTATTTCCATTTTTTATGTTGTATGTTTACATATTTTTATTATTTTTGAAATTATATATAATGTTTTTTTTTTACAAAATAGTAATGTTACATTATGGAGATAAGTCGTCTTTTTTTAGTGAAAAATGGTAATCTTACATATTTTTAATGTAATTTTTCCATTTTTAATGTTGTATGTTTACATATTATTTTTAAAAACTAAAAATGTAAAATTGTAATCTTACATATGTTTAATGTAGTATTTCCATTTTTTATGTTGTATGTTTTTATATATTTATTATTTTCGAAATTATATTTAATGTTTTTTGTTTTTTTTATAAAACGGTAATGTTACATTATGAAGATAGGCCGTCTTTTTTTTAAGTGAAAAATTATAATTTTACATATGTTTAAGGTTGTTTTTCCATTTTTATGCGGTATGTTTACATATTATTTATAATTTTTGAAAATTAGTAATATTAAAATGAAATCTTAATGTAATTTTCTATTATTAAATTGCGTATTTACTTATATTATATATTTACTTATTATTTATTTTTCTTGATATTGTGTATTTCTATTTCTTATACTTTTTATTTACTAATAATTTTATATTTTAAGATAGATTTACATTTTAACATAGATATTTAAATACTAATGTACTTTTTCCATTTTTTTAAATTGTGTATTTCCTTTTTCTTATACTTTCTATTTGCGTAATATCTATATTTTACATTTTAAGATAGATGTTTAAATTTTAATATACTTTTTCCATTGTTTTTAAGTTGTGTATTTCTTTTTCTTATACTTTCTATTTACTTAATATCAATATTTTACATTTTAAGATAGATGTTTAATATTTAATGTACTCTTTCTATATTTTAAAAATTATGCATTTACTTATTATTGTATATATAATTCATATATTTATAATATTTACTTATTATTTATTTTTCTATATATTGAGTATTTTTCTTTCTTATACTTTATATTTAGTTAATATCTATATGTTATATTTTAAGACAGATGTTTAAATCTTAATGTTTTTTTCCATTTTTAATGTAAAACGGCAATTTTTAATAGAAGAACTTGGACAAATAGTTATATTTATGTTTTTTTTTTTTTTATAAAATGGTAATGTTACATTATGGAGATAAGCCATTTTTTTTAGTGAAAAATGGTAATCTTACATATGTTTAATGTAGTTTTTCCTTTTTTTTATGTTGTATGTTTACATGTTTTTGTTATTTTTAAATGTGAAATGGTAATATTACATATGTTTAATGTAGTATTTCCATTTTTTATGTTGTATGTTTACATATTTTTATTATTTTCGAAATTATATATAATGTTTTTTTTTACAAAATAGTAATGTTACATTATGGAGATAAGCCGTCTTTTTTAGTGAAAAATGGTAATCTTACATATTTTTAATGTAGTTTTTCCATTTTTTATGTTGTATGTTTACATATTATTTTTAAAAATAAAAATGTAAAATGGTAATCTTACATATGTTTAATGTAGTATTTCCATTTTTTATGTTGTATGTTTATATATATTTATTATTTTCGAAATTATATATAACGTTTTTTGTTTTTTTTTATAAAACGGTAATGTTACATTATGAAGATAAGCCATCTTTTTTTTTAAGTGAAAAATTGTAATTTTACAGATGTTTAAGGTAGTTTTTCCATTTTTTATGCTGTATGTTTACATATTATTTATAATTTTCGAAAATTAGTAATATTAAAATGTAAAACTATATTTTATGCCACGTTCCATCTTTTGGGAAAAGTTTTTTTTGCTGATGTGGACGCTCTATGGAGCCTCAAAAGGTCTTTTTTATTAGTAAGGACTAGGGATTAACCCGGGCTACGCCCAGGATTTTTATTTTTTTCTAATTTAAGTTGTTAAATTATTAATATTTAGGTTATGATATATATTTATATAATTGTTAAGATGCATGTCATAATTAAAATTTATTTTTAAATTTTAACACGTTAAATTAACATATTTTTTACTATTTAAATATATTTTTGTAATTTTGTTGGCTATCTAGTTATCATATTTAGCAAAACTATATGTTGAGTGTTGGAATAAATGTTTTAGATATTTAATTAAACTGCGGAGTATTTTCGGATCGACCACATGCTCAACAATCGATCGATCCGTAAAAAGATAGTTGATCTCCTTGGCCAGGTAAGTACAATTTTAGAAAAATTATCTTTGATTTTCAAATATTAAGTATATAACTATTCTTTTGAATATTGTTTTTTTGAATTGTACTTTTTGATTAAATTATTGTATTATAATATTTATGTAAATATTTTTTGTGATGTTTGAATTTGTGTTGTTAGTATACTTAACCTAGATGATATTGATGTTTAACAATATATTTTTTTTGGAAATAGAAAATAATGATATATCAAAACGTATCTAATACTTGTTAAATGATAGTATAATGTAAATTACATACTTTATTTGAAAATAACCATTTGTTGTTTTTATTTTTTTTAAATCAGAAAGTATTTTTATTTTAAAACATTATTCATATATAATATAATAGTTTAAGTTTGGAAGATTAATCTATATATATAAATTATGTATATTTTTAAAAAAATAATTTAAGATATTATATATTGAGTAACTGAATAAAAGCTGAATTTCTTATCTTGAAAATGAAATATTTATATTTTTGTCTTCATGTTATACTCACCAATCCAGCATTGATATTTATAACTCAATATATTTTTTAAAAAAACTTAGTTTTAAGTAATAAACGAATTTAATAAATTAAATTCATCACCTACAATGTTCTGTAAACTATATTTGAAAATTCTCTAAAATTATATTTTAAGCATAATATTACTATTATTTAGTTTAAGTTATTTTGAGCATAATATATGCTAAACCAATTTAAATTATATTTACAATAGGACTATCATAAACCAGTTAATAAACCAAAAACAATACTAAACCAACATGAACCAATACCTGATTCGGCGAGAAAATAAGTGTTTCGGGATAAACGCTTGAATGGTTATTAACTGTAATGGTTTGATCATGAAAGAGTTAGTATGAATATTAACAATAAAATTATGGATTAGATTAATTTAAATTTGTAAGAATACCTTTGAGTCTATGAAAAGCAATTCAATTCCCATGAATAAGTTTGGCCTTTGGAAGATGCGGGTTTTCCAACAATGAATCCACCTAACAAAAAGTTCGTTGTTATAAAAAATTTTCTTCAAGGTCATTAAAGGTTTTTGGGACGGCAAGAGTTGATGGTGGAACCATTTTTTTGCTCGAGTGCTTTGAAGTTTTCCTTGATAGTGTGAGGTTGATGTTGATGGAATAATGAATTTTATAGGGATTTTCTTGATGTAAAACTATACATTTTTATTTTTTTTTGTTTAATGTGGTATTTCAATTTTTATATAATTTACTACCATTTAAAGATAGATGTTTAAATACTAATGTACTTTTTTCATTTTTTTAAATTGTGTATTTCTTTTTCTTATACTTTCTATTTGCGTAATATCTATATTTTACATTTTAAGATAGATGTTTAAATATTAATATATTTTTCCATTGTTTTTAAGTTGTGTATTTCTTTTTCTTATACTTTCTATTTACATAATATCTATATTATACATTTTAAGATAGATGTTTAATATTTAATGTACTCTTTCCATATTTTAAAAATTGTGCATTTACTTATTATTGTATATATAATTCATGTATTTATATATTTGTAATATTTACTTATTATTTATTTTTCTATATATTGAGTATTTTTCTTTGTTATACTTTATATTTATTTAATATTTATATTTTAATGTAAAACAGCAATGTTTAATAGAAGAACTTGGACAAGTAGTCAAATAATTATATTTATGTTTTTTTCTTATAAAATGGTAATGTTACATTATGGAGATAATCCGTTTTTTTAGTGAAAAATGATAATGTTACATATGTTTAATGTAGTTTTTCTATTTTTTTTATGTTGTATGTTTACATATTATTTATTATTTTTGAAATTATATATAATGTTTTTTTACAAAATAGTAATGTTACATTATGGAGATAAGCCGTCTTTTTTTTAGTGAAAAATGGTAATCTTACATATGTTTAATGTAGTTTTTCTGTTTTTTATGTTGTATGTTTACATATTATTTTTTAAAAATAAAAATGTAAAATGGTAATCTTACATATGTTTAATGTAGTATTTCCATTTTTTATGTTGTATGATTACATATATTTATTATTTTCGAAATTATATATAATTTTTTTTGTTTTTTTTAATAAAACGGTAATGTTACATTATGGAGATAAGCCGTCTTTTTTTTTAAGTAAAAAATGGTAATTTTACATATGTTTAATGTAGTTTTTCCATTTTTTATATTGTATGTTTACATATTATTTATAATTTTTGAAAATTAGTAATATTAAAATGTAAAACAATATTTTATCCCACGTGTCATCTTTCAGAAAAAAATTTTTTTGCTGATGTGGACGCTCTATGGAGCCTCAAAAGGTCGAATTTATTTATTTAATTTTTTATATGAAATGGTAATATTACATTAAGGACAGTTACAAAACAAAAAAATGCCACGTGTCGGTTTTTGGAAGAAGTTTTTTTCGCTGATGTGGACGTTCCCTGGAGCCTCAAAATGTCCCTTTTATTAGTATGGATTACTGATTCACGTAAAATAGACTAACTTTTTCGAAAGACAAACTGAAGCCCAACAAACATGCACATCCTAACTACATCAAAACACACCGTTTAACTAATGTGGACAGGTGTCGTGCTCAGAACACACGACTTAGTAACGTGGCATATCACCAGGAGGGAGAAACATTTTTTTTATATATATAGATATATAACTGATAGCTTTATTATTTTTGTACCACTTTCAGTGAGACATGTGATATAATATTAAAAAAGTTTATAAAGATGATAAAGATATATTTCAATTAAATATCAAATGATTGGATCTGCGATTTTCTTTTTCATCCATGGCCCAATATATTCTCGTGAAGACAGGGGCCCGGGCCACTCTTCATCTCTCGAACGTTCCATTCAAAAACTCAGCGTCTAGACGTTTACTAGTTCCCACATCGGAAGCAAATGCTAATCTTTGTTTGTATATAGTAACAAAGACGCGGCAGAGTGAATAAGATATCTGGGATGACTCTGGTGAAAAAGGGAGCTAATGGTTATTCATCAACATTCTTGACAAAGAAGGATCAATCTGAGCCATAAGATTGATTTAGAAACTACTCAAGTCTGAGATATCAAATTTTTTTTTCAATTTACGAGACAAGCACCCGATTAACCACCACGTTCTCTAGCTCAAAACGGTGGTGAATGGACTCAAGAAGCTACGGGAAGACTCTATATGAATCAGAAGTCAATGGGAAGGCTTTCATTAATTAGATAGAAAAAGTCAAGACATGTAAAATTCATCGACAAAAAGAAAAAAAAAACATTCAATGTTGTTGGGTAAGCCATGTTGAGATCACCAAATTACATCTTCATCACGGTAGAATTCTTTTAACTCCTCCATAAGCATCTTCCTTACTGTAATCCTCGTTCCAGACTGATTTTATATTTTTCAGGACCCTGAGTTTCCAAAAGGCAATCTTCACCGCTTTGCAGTGAAATTCGCATTTGGTCACCGACAGGGACTGGTTCCTCAAACTTAGTCCTCTTTGGAGAGTTCTCCTACAAAGATGTGAATACACATGAGAGACTAGACAAACAAACAAGTGGCTACTATATCATCAAGACACATATAAAAGATAAATTACGAATGGAACGAGGCTTAATCAATAAAAAGTTGACAGCCAACGCTAGAAACAGGGATAAACTTACATCATCAAATAGCTTATCCAAGACATCGTGATTGATATATGAACTCAGTCTCTGCATACAAGAAGACAAGGGGCTATATGTCAGACAATAAATTTAGCTACGAAGAAAAATAAGGAAGATCCAATGAAATACAGAAGAAAGAAGTGTAATGGATCGATGTACATAACAGGAAACAATGTAGTCATTGTTTGGGAGAGCGAGCCTAGAGGAATAGTAGCTCTGACCTTCTTAGTTTCACTTTCTGCAACGCTTTGGGTTCTGCTTGCGGGAGTCTTATTAATAGGATCTTTCTTTTTCCCTGAGGTGGGTTTCCTCTGCGTTGCCTAAAGAAAACGAAAGATCAACAACAAGAACATCAATGTAACAATTAGCAGAGATTAAGAAGATAGAAGACACCATAAAAAGCAAAAAAAAAACCTTTTGATACTCAGGGTTCATCAGCTCCCAGAAGGGATTCTTTTGTAGTATTCAGATAACCAGTAACCTGAGCAGCAATGACCATACAAGTCAGAGCAAGAAGTAGAGAAATCAGTTTCATACATAAAACCGAACATTATAAAAATCTAATAGACAGCAGAAAGCAGTCGAAAAGACAATAAACCGCAAGATAATAGTTTTGACTAGGCTGTATGGTCAGAATCAAGTGAAACTAAGACGTGGTGGACTTTACAATCATGTTATCAATAGCGTGTTAGCCACAATCCAGGAACAATTGTCGTGGTTACAGAGGCTATGATAAACCCATTAATATGATTCAAAATCAGATAAAACTTCCACAGAAACAAACTACATCCTTCTTTCAAATGTAACGATTTGAATACATGTGTGATGAGCATAAAGGTAGACATTGTTTATTGTTACCTCAGCATCAGTGATATGAGATAAGTCCTCTGCAAGATCACCAACACCTTTTAGGTTTCTGGCCACTGGTCTAGATGCAAAAGCTTGCCTTGTACTTTCAACAGGTGTAGTGTCTTTTGAGGATGGTTTCACTGATTTCTCCACCTGTAAACGATGTCAATGATTAGAGAACATTCAAATAGGTAATTCATTGACATAAGTTTTTGTATAGACAATGCTGCACAATGAAACAAATCTTCGGTAAGTAAGAGACTTGTTTGAGTCATCTCGTCTGTCAAAGTCATCAAGAGCACTAAACAGCCCTAAGGTTGAATCTAAAATTAGATCAAAGATTGAAGAAGGAGGAGAGTGTGACTTACCATTCTTTACGGAACCAATGTCGCAAGATTGGATCGGCGTTGAGGATTAGGGCTTCGGAAAAACAAGCAGATTGTGCTTTTAAATTATTTTTATTATTTTCATTATTATTGAGATTTGTTTTTCTTCATGTAAAAAAAAAAAAAAAGCCTTCATGTAAAAAAAAAAAGCTTCAAAAGAGAGAGAGAAAGGTCCAGAGAGAGAAAGTAGATCTGCCTTTGGGTACGGCGAACGGCCGGCGCGTGAGCGAGCGTGCCGTCGCCAAAGCCCTTCGTTCTTCCGATAGAGATAATTCTCCTGCTTCTCTTTCGCCTCCTCTGCCTGACCGTCTTGTCGGAGCTCTGGTCCAGTCCCCATCCGCCGTCGACAACTCGGGGAGTGAACCGTCATCACTGGTGGCGCTGCGGCTGGAGTAACGACGCGATCGTGTGGAGGGTTTGGCGTGGTGAAGTTGGCTTGCCAGATTAGTTTTCGTTTCCGGGAGGTGGAGGCTTCTACAGCTCCATCGCCGCCGGCTTGGTTTCCGGGTGGTGGAGGCTTCTTAAGCTCTGCTATCACCGGCTCTAGTCTCCGGGGGGTGAAGGTGTTCCTTACCTTGCGTCGCCGGCTCTGGGTTCACTAATTCCGTTTTAGGGTTTGGTTTTTTGCTATCTTTGTTTATGTGGTTTTGGGCTGCATTTGATGGAGGAGCTCTCGTCTGAGGACGATCGAAGCTCTTCAGTGTTTAAGGGTGATATTTCGGCGAAGCTTTCTTCCTAGTTCTGGTGATGCATGGAGGCGGAGAGATCTCGGTTTACCGATTGATTCTCTCTGATATTGGACACACTTGGATTGAAAGCGTTTGCGGTGATGAGTTTGTGGAGCTAGTGAGTGCTGTTGTGTCCCGGTGAATCGTCGGTTGGTTCTTCTAAATCAATCTGAATTAAGCAGCTATACATAATAATACAATCCTGTAAAGAATATCAAACATCATCAAGGCATAGAAAATAATATGTCTAATTTATAATGTTCATGATGCATCTTAAAGTTTTAAAGATTATAGGCAAAACATTTAGTACATATCTCATGTATATAAAGGATTTTTCAAGTCGGTGATATATGATATGTGTGTCTATTTTGTAGATAATATAAAGTTACCCATGTGCACTATAATAAATATTACCTTTTCTAAGGATTATTAATATAAATTTGGATTTCAAAGTTTCTTATGTGTTTTTGTCCATTATAATTTATAACTTTTTTAAATCATATTTGCTATAGATGGAGAGAAAAAAAATATGAAAAATGTGACAAAGAAGCTACACATGAAGATGATGATTTTGGTGATGTTTCAACAAAGACAAATCAAACTTCGCAATATCAAAATTAGATGGAAGTTAATAGTAAGAACAAAGAGAAAACAATGATTAACCATGAAAATAATTCTAACACAAGCGAATTGTTTTATTTGAGTTTTCTTTTAAACAAGAACAAAGTATCAACCAGCTACACAGATATACGAACTGTTAATGGAGTTTTGTATCCTACCTTTGAAGATGCTTATAATGCTTTTTTTATTTGAACTACAATTTTATCTTTAGGGATTTTTCAATTTCTCAGTTATCCTATATTTGATTATATTCATGCTTACGAATTGATAGATTGGGGGAACTTATATAACAACACGTCTCACCAAACTCAAGAACATCACATATCTCACCAATATCACGAAAATAAAAGCCGAGGCTCAGAGACAAGGAAACCAAAAATGCGAAAGTGGTTCATATCCTGGTTTTTAAAGTCATTGCAATCCTCATCGCCCACTCATGATAAGGTATTACATTTTTACATGGCTGGACTATGGAGGTTCCTCGAGAATTTCAACGTTTACCAAGCTACCGGGATATACATAAGAACCAGCCATAGATTCAAGATCTCCATCACAGGCAATTCCATTGTCACCGATCCCTTTCTGACTACCTGCAAGGTATCAATTTTGTTAATCTGAAACTTGAATAATATATGATTAAGATTGTTTGGACGTAAACGTTTTTCTGTTCTTAGGTTGTTTTCATTGATCGTAACAAAGAGTATTCATCTGAAGATGTTTCAAAATCTTTCCCTAAGCGTAAGGAAGGAGATGCTGATCTCAATGACATCAATTCTAATTCCAAGAATTTACGTGCTAAGAACATCGAAATGGACAATACACAAGAAGATTAGTTGTGTGAGGGATATGTTACATATGATGCATTTGTTGTTATGGTTTTGTTTCATGTTGGTTCTGTAATTTCCAGTTTTTATTTTCAATTTCGCTTTTCTTTTCCAGTACTTTTCATTGTATTTGTACTTTTAATAAATAAACTTGGTGATGCGACTAAGGTTCGTGTCATATGAGTTTGTATCCTACTTAATTGTAGACAAGTATATCCAAAAAACACAATATTATTATGAACACTTTTATAGAGCAAATGTGTTTCTACAGTATAACTTAAACATATATCGTGGAATAAAACTTGGTTTCTGTAAGATTGAGGGAACCTATTTCTGTAAGATTGGTATCGAGGAGCAAAATATCTTGTTCAACTGCAAACTTTCAAAGTCCTGGAGATTATTCCAACTTCAGAGTTTTAGTAATTTGTCAATTTTTTTCTTATAGGAATTTGACATTTGAAGATTGTTTTTGGATTTTTAGTAATTTGTCCTATTTTCTTTTTATTTTTATTATCTGATTATATATTTTTTACTTCTTTGAGCTTTTTTTTATATTAGAATTCTTTATTCATCTTAATTATTATTTCATTTTTGGGGGGAAAATGTTATACATTATATCCAAATCGATCTCGAGGTGGTTTGGTCCCGGTGTTCAAATAATCAACACATATACGCACATAACATTACACAATTAAACGAGAAAAAGATTGCAAAACAAGCAAAGTAAATTCATCAGTTGACAAACTAAAAATACTTGCAAAACAAGCAAAGTAGCAAATTAGCAAACCGGACGAAATAGATAAATAAACATGTAAAAATCATAAGTATTTTTACATGCGTGCATAGATAATGTTATTCCACAACTCTCCCTTTTTCTTACTCTTTATTAATAGCAAATTGAAAAAATTGGTTAAGCCTTTTGAAGTAGTAACAATGCTTGCATACTTCAGCCATGTTATCGAGATCGCACTTTCTCCCTGGCTTAAGGTTGACCATATTTACATAGTACTGGTCGTTCATAATTTCAGGGATTGAACTTAGTGAGTTCTTGACTCTTTCCCAGAAATGATTGGAGGTTGATAGTTTTTCTTTCCATTGGAGTTTATCCAAATACTTTTTACCTTTTGGATAGTGACCTAAGGCAAGCATTAACAAACCGTAAAGATACATACCATTTGTATTGTTGAGAGTGGCTGATTGGCGTAGATGAAAGAGGCCTTTGCGTTTTTCTTTGTGGACGAAGTATTGAAGTAAGCCCTCAATATAGTGTGCCTCAGGGTTGCCATTCTCCAAGCACATGTCCTTGAACCTAGTGTGCTTAGTGAGCATTTTGAAAGGTTCCGCAACAAAATATCGCAGGCTGATGTTTCTGAAATAGCTGGTGGGATCTGAGTTCGAGTAGTCGTCGTAGTCAGAGGAATCACCGATGTCGATGTAATTGTTGACAGATTTTTCTGATCCCATCTTCACTTTAGTATCTTTGTTGGATGCTCTGTTTTTTTTAGGTGGTTTTTACTCTCAGTCGATGCTAATAATGCTGTGAAAGTAATGTTGGAAGTTGGAGGACGATACTTATAAAGATGGGTGTTTGAAAATGATGTGATAGTACGTGATGATGGAGGACACATGCAAGGCAAGTGACATTAATAACATATCTTAGTGCATGTAAAACTTACTTATGTTTAGCATTAATCGCTTATACGAGAGAAAGGACTAAACAACGATTTAGAAACATTGTTAACCGCTCTAACAACGAATTGACCAGAACCTTCATACACAACAATATGATTTTCATTAATACAATTTATGCATATCCATATACCGAAATAATATAAGTGAACAACTGAAAAATTTATGAAAAAGATTGATGTTCCCTAATTCTCTGTCGATCCTCCAGAACCTCAAGATGCAAATGTTTACTTTTTAAAAGGACGTGTAATCCAGAAATTCTTGAACTTGTCGGCATAAGATCCCCATGCAGTACAACGCATCCACTATGTGTCCTAAATCTCAACCTTCACAATGGCACCGAGTATACCCACTTTAAATCTCGTATCGTAAAGAAAATGATTCTTTCGGATTTAATATCCCAAGATTTGTTTTATTGGATTGGTATGCAGTAGTTTCTCAACGTTCATAATAGTACCTAGTATATCAACTGCGAATATCAAAATATATAAATAATTAAACAGAAATTTTATTTTTTTCAGATCCCAGACAAAATATAATTGTAAAAGATTATGTAATATTAATTTTTTTCTCTAAAAATCCTACAAAACTGTAAAAGAATATTTGATAGTTGTTTTCTTTTTTTTTGTAAAAACAAATCCTAAACAAAAAAAATTGTATAATATTTTTAAGTTCTAACCAAAAGAGAATTGTAAAAATTTATTTGATAATATTTTTAAGAGAGTTATTGATGATGAACATGATACTAAAAATATTTAATTAACAAAGGAAGTGTAAAATTAGTATTGAAACGAATTGTAAAAATAGCAATTTTAAAAAATATTTATTAATAGCTAAAACAATTATTTGATAGAAATATATTTTTTCTGAAATTCTAAAGAGAAGATAATTGTAATAGATTATATGGCAGTAATTTACATTTTCTAAAATCTTAAACAAAATTGTAAAAGAGTATTTTATTTTTTTTTTAATTGTAAATAAAAAGGAGATTTATAAAATAGAATGTTTTCCATTAAAAAAAAAATCCTAGCGAAATAAAATTTTAAAGGCTTATTCAATAAAACATCAAATTAATACATAAGAACTGTATAATGTTGTCATTGACTCGATTGGTGTATTTGGCTTTCATTTCTTATTTTGCATTGTGCTTAGTTTAAATGTTTATGTATAGTATTTTCTCTAATCCTTAGTATAAGTTTATAACAACTCATCTATGCACCATGATTATAAAATACAAATATTAACTTGAACTTATGTGTGAAAACGAGTATTAATTGTAAAATAAATCTCAAATAGTATATGCAAAAAAACAATCATAATACTATAATAAAATAATTTTTATTTTTTATTTTTTTATTTTTTTATTTTTTTTTTGCATAACTGTTAATATCATATAAATGAAAGTTTGATTTTACAAGGATTGTAAATCAAAGAAACTGAGACACCTTGGCAAAAAAGAATAAAAACAAGGTGAAACAAAAACATAGATAATAGAGTGCCATATTATCTAAGCCATAAAGACATCAAATTTCCAAACTGCTTCCTGTGCTTCCTTGCAGTGATAGAGTTCCTTACTTCCTTGTCGATCAGCTTGTGAATCGTGGCAGGACGGAGTAAACCTTGGTTGTGGATGATGTTGTTCCGCTGCCTCCATAGATTATAGATTGTGGACTGAGCCGCCAATTTCCTTAGGATGGAGGGAGCAGTAGTTGAAGACTGCCTGATCCAAGACAGCAGTTCAGCCCACGAGCCGAACCGAGAGATAGGCGCTAGCCTAGATATAGTCAGGTTCCAAACTTCCCTGATGAAAGAACAACATAGGAACAAGTGATAGCGAGTCTCCTCCATTGTGGAGCAGAAAGTACAAGTTGAAGGGACCTGCAGACCCCATGAAGCAAGCCTTGATCTTGTGGGCAGTCTATCAGCATTTGCAACCCAGAAATTAAAAGCATTTTTAGGGGTAGCTCCTTTGAACCAGACAAGATCAGCCCATTGTTGTATCTCATTTCTTGGTCTTAACACTTCCCACATCTTCGATGCTGGATATTTATTACCCAAATTAATACTTTTTCCATCCACAGACCAATCAAAAGAGTCCTCAGGGTCTGTCTGTTGCGGCAACGGGATGGTGGAGAGAAAGATATGAAAGCTAACCGAAGGTTCTGATCGTGGAAATGGAAGGGACCAACCCGTCGCGGTGTAAGATTTAGAAACCTTTGCATGGAGGGGAATGCGCAACTGAGCAGGACCAGCAGGACCAATCCATTTAATGAGCTGACCAAGTGGCGTCCAGGGATCAAACCAAAAACTGATGGAATTGCCATTTCCTAAAATTGGTGTGGAGAACCTGATACCTTCATGCCTCAGTTTTAAAATTTGCTTCCAAGCCCAAGAGTCTAGCGCATTTTCTTCCACTGCCCATAAGCTTTTCCCTTTCAAATGGAACTCTGTATGCCAAGTCACCCATAACGATTTGCTGTCTGAGAGGAGGAGCCACAGAAAACGCAGGCATAAGACCCTGTTCCAGTGGTAGAAACTTCTAAGACCAAGTCCACCTTCACTTTTGGGAAGGCAAACTGTTTCCCAAGCAATTTTTGCTCTCCCCACAATATCAGTATTACCAGACCATAGGAATCTAGAGCAGAGAGACTCAATCCTTCTAATGCAACCTTTTGGGAGAATAAACGTCGATATCCAAAATGTAACTATACCATTGATGACTGAGGATATCAGTTGTAACCTCCCCGCAAATGAAAGAGACTTGACAGCCCACGATCTGAAAGCGAGACGAAGCTTGATGAGTAGCGGTTCATACTCTGAAATTTTTAATTTCCTGCTCATCAGGGGCAACCCAAGGTATCTGATAGGTAATGAGCCTATTGGAAACCCGAAACACGCCAAGTCTTCAGCTTCATCTACGTTCAGTCCCGAATGAAAGAGTTCAGTCTTGGCAGTATTTGTGTGCAGGCCTGACCAAGAAGCGAAATGATCCAGACATTCATTAATCCCGTGTAAAGAGTTGCAGCTTCCGTCAAAGAAAACCATTACGTCATCCGCAAACATTAAATGAGTGAGTTTTAGCTGAGCAGTGTGTGGATGATACAAAATGATGTTTTCATCGTAGCGACATTGGAGCAGACGTGAGAAAGCTTCCATTGCTAATACGAAGAGATACGGAGACATCGGGTCGCCTTGACGAATTCCTTTAAAGCTAGAGAAGTGGCCAGATGAAACTCCATTCACAGCTATGGTGAACGTGGGCGTGGTGATGCATTGAGAGATCCAATTTATAAAAATCTCAGGAATTGAGAGAGCTCGAAGTGTGCCCAAGATGAAATCCCAGCAAATGGAGTCAAAAGCTTTACTCAAGTCCACCTTTAACATTGCTCTAGGCTGATCGTTGTTAGTGTTGTAACCCTTGACAAGGTCCGTTGCCATTAGGACGTTCTCAGCTAGCAAACGACCTGGGAGGAATGCTGACTGGGCTTGTGAGATTATCTGAGGTAGCACTTCCTTCAATCTGGTAGCCAACAGTTTTGAGATAACCTTATACACTGTGTTAAGGCAACAGATAGGCCGAAACTGCTTTACCATCGTTGCATTAACCAACTTCGGGATCAGTACAATTGTTGTAGAATTCCACTGCTTCAAAAGAGAGCCTGAAGTGAAGAACTCAAGGACCGCATCTGTAACTTGGGTACCAACCACATTCCATAAAGAAGTAAAGAATTCAGAAGTAAAGAATTCAGCACTAATTTTTATTTTATGGTTTTTATTAAATTAAAACATCAAACAAAACCCGTTGCAATGCAACGGGCTCATATCTTGTGATGTTATAAACTAAAGACTAATAGTAATATAATGATTAATTGAAAACATAAATTTTCAACTTTTTAATGAAACTATTTTGAATCATTTTTTCCGTAGTGTATTCTTTTGTTGGGAATAAACTAATTGTAGGGTTTTTGGGGAAATTTGCCCTATAAACAACACACACATATATATATAACTGATAGCTTTATTATTTTTGTAACACTTTCAGTGAGACATGTGATATAATATTAAAAAAGTTTATAAAGATGATAAAGATATATTTCAATTAAATATCAAATGATTGGATCTGCGATTTTCTTTTTCATCCATGGCCCAATATATTCTCGTGAAGACAGGGGCCCGGGCCACTCTTCATCTCTCGAACGTTCCATTCAAAAACTCAGCGTCTAGACGTTTACTAGTTCCCACATCGGAAGCAAATGCTAATCTTTGTTTGTATATAGTAACAAAGACGCGGCAGAGTGAATAAGATATCTGGGATGACTCTGGTGAAAAAGGGAGCTAATGGTTATTCATCAACATTCTTGACAAAGAAGGATCAATCTGAGCCATAAGATTGATTTAGAAACTACTCAAGTCTGAGATATCAAACTTTTTTTTCAATTTACGAGACAAGCACCCGATTAACCACCACGTTCTCTAACTTTTTTTTCAATTTACGAGACAAGCACCCGATTAACCACCACGTTCTCTAGCTCAAAACGGTGGTGAATGGACTCAAGAAGCTACGGGAAGACTCTATATGAATCAGAAGTCAATGGGAAGGCTTTCATTAATTAGATAGAAAAAGTCAAGACATGTAAAATTCATCGACAAAAAGAAAAAAAAAACATTCAATGTTGTTGGGTAAGCCATGTTGAGATCACCAAATTACATCTTCATCACGGTAGAATTCTTTTAACTCCTCCATAAGCATCTTCCTTACTGTAATCCTCGTTCCAGACTGGTTTTATATTTTTCAGGACCCTGAGTTTCCAAAAGGCAATCTTCACCGCTTTGCAGTGAAATTCGCATTTGGTCACCGACAGGGACTGGTTCCTCAAACTTAGTCCTCTTTGGAGAGTTCTCCTACAAAGATGTGAATACACATGAGAGACTAGACAAACAAACAAGTGGCTACTATATCATCAAGACACATATAAAAGATAAATTACGAATGGAACGAGGCTTAATCAATAAAAAGTTGACAGCCAACGCTAGAAACAGGGATAAACTTACATCATCAAATAGCTTATCCAAGACATCGTGATTGATATATGAACTCAGTCTCTGCATACAAGAAGACAAGGGGCTATATGTCAGACAATAAATTTAGCTACGAAGAAAAATAAGGAAGATCCAATGAAATACAGAAGAAAGAAGTGTAATGGATCGATGTACATAACAGGAAACAATGTAGTCATTGTTTGGGAGAGCGAGCCTAGAGGAATAGTAGCTCTGACCTTCTTAGTTTCACTTTCTGCAACGCTTTGGGTTCTGCTTGCGGGAGTCTTATTAATAGGATCTTTCTTTTTCCCTGAGGTGGGTTTCCTCTGCGTTGCCTAAAGAAAACGAAAGATCAACAACAAGAACATCAATGTAACAATTAGCAGAGATTAAGAAGATAGAAGACACCATAAAAAGCAAAAAAAAAACCTTTTGATACTCAGGGTTCATCAGCTCCCAGAAGGGATTCTTTTGTAGTATTCAGATAACCAGTAACCTGAGCAGCAATGACCATACAAGTCAGAGCAAGAAGTAGAGAAATCAGTTTCATACATAAAACCGAACATTATAAAAATCTAATAGACAGCAGAAAGCAGTCGAAAAGACAATAAACCGCAAGATAATAGTTTTGACTAGGCTGTATGGTCAGAATCAAGTGAAACTAAGACGTGGTGGACTTTACAATCATGTTATCAATAGCGTGTTAGCCACAATCCAGGAACAATTGTCGTGGTTACAGAGGCTATGATAAACCCATTAATATGATTCAAAATCAGATAAAACTTCCACAGAAACAAACTACATCCTTCTTTCAAATGTAACGATTTGAATACATGTGTGATGAGCATAAAGGTAGACATTGTTTATTGTTACCTCAGCATCAGTGATATGAGATAAGTCCTCTGCAAGATCACCAACACCTTTTAGGTTTCTGGCCACTGGTCTAGATGCAAAAGCTTGCCTTGTACTTTCAACAGGTGTAGTGTCTTTTGAGGATGGTTTCACTGATTTCTCCACCTGTAAACGATGTCAATGATTAGAGAACATTCAAATAGGTAATTCATTGACATAAGTTTTTGTATAGACAATGCTGCACAATGAAACAAATCTTCGGTAAGTAAGAGACTTGTTTGAGTCATCTCGTCTGTCAAAGTCATCAAGAGCACTAAACAGCCCTAAGGTTGAATCTAAAATTAGATCAAAGATTGAAGAAGGAGGAGAGTGTGACTTACCATTCTTTACGGAACCAATGTCGCAAGATTGGATCGGCGTTGAGGATTAGGGCTTCGGAAAAACAAGCAGATTGTGCTTTTAAATTATTTTTATTATTTTCATTATTATTGAGATTTGTTTTTCTTCATGTAAAAAAAAAAAAAAAAGCCTTCATGTAAAAAAAAAAGCCTCAAAAGAGAGAGAAAGGTCCAAAGAGAGAAAGTAGATCTGCCTTTGGGTACGGCGAACGGCCGGCGCGTGAGCGAGCGTGCCGTCGCCAGAGCCCTTCGTTCTTCCGATAGAGATAATTCTCCTGCTTCTCTTTCGCCTCCTCTGCCTGACCGCCTTGTCGGAGCTCTCACTACAAGAAAACATGGAGATTTTGATGGCCGGAATTGACCGATTCCGACGAATTTCCGACGAACTTGTCCGTCGGTATCGTTTTGTCGGAAAAAAAAAAAAATCGTCGGAATTTCGTCAGAACTTCCGACGACTTTCTGACGAATACCAAGAAACGTCATTCTGACGAACTTCCGACGATATTACGATGCGGACACACGAGACCAGAGTTCGTCGGGAAAAACTATGTACCGACGGAGAACGTTCCTCGGACAATTCCGACGTAGTGGATTCCTCGGTGTATTCCGACGGACTTTGGGCATAGGAATATACCGACGGACATTGGTCGTCGGAATATACCGACGGATATTTGTTTGTCGGTATATTCCGACGAAAATAGGTTCGTCGTTAAATTCCGACGGATATTTGCCTGTCGGTATATTCCGATGCCCAAAGTTCGTCGGAATATACCAATTTTAAAAACGAATTAATTTTGCATTTTTATATATTTTTTTATATTAATAAATTAAAAAAATCAGAAATTTAAAACTAATAATATTATATAATTTAAATTCATACAAACCGAAATAGAAAAAAAACATTCAGAAAGTTTAAAATTCATACAAACCGAAATAGAAAAAAAAACATTCATAAAGTTTTAAAAAGCCGAAAAAAACTAAGATGAACTCGAAGACATCAAACGATCTAGCTTCTGCATTATCTCGGTGTTGAACTTCTTCTCGGATGCCAACTCAGCAAGGATAGTGGCATTCTCCGAACGGATAGTGGCATTCTCCGAAAGGATAGTGGTGTTCTGCTCCTCCAATGCCCCAATCCGTTCATCTTTGTCATGTAGCTCCTCGAGAATCATGGAATCGGCATACGGAGCTTGCGAAGAAGATGCCGGATACGAAGAAGCACGGCGGGCCAACCCAACTAAACGGCCTCCTTTCCTTTTAGGAACCGCCTACAAAAATATTTAAAGTTAGTAAATAGGGACAAGTTAGTAATCGACATTATAAAAAAAATATATTAATAAAAAAAATTACCTTTTCAACCATCTCATTTATTTGCAATAGAGACAAGTTGGTTGAAGCTCCCGTAGAGTCGCCGTCATCAGAGAGAGGCTGAGATTGAGATACTATTTCAGCTTCCACCAAAACAACGACACCTTTGATCACGGGGTCCTGAATTTGACCCGTCGTCTTGTTAGTGTGAGCCACCTTAATGAGTTAGAGACGATCAACGGGATTACCGTCATTTGCTTCGATCTAAAAAAACCGCCATTATTAGCCAAGGAATATATAAAATATTTATTTAAAAAATATAAAGATAAATAATAATAAAAAACTTACAAGTTCATCCTCCTTATTAGACATAGAGCAAGCGCCGAGGTTGTGCACATACATACCTTTCCCGCCACGACCGCTCTTCCGGTTCTTGGAGTTCCTAGAAGACGTCTCTGCAGTTTCTTTCTTCTCCCAATGAGCTATCAACTGCTCCCACACCGTCCCGTTGATGAACCGTGGCCTCTTGTTCTTCTGCCAAACTGTCTTCCACGCGTTTATCTGCTTTGCATAAGAGTCCATGGCCTTTTCGTTGAATTTCTTACGGACTGTTTCCGTAAGATCGGAGTGCCAGTTGAACTCTTGCTACAAAACAAACACAATTTAATAAGTAAATATATTTAAAAAAATGTAAAAACTTTAAAAAAATGAAGAGTTACTATACCGCAAACTGACGAAACCACAACTCTCGTTCGTCGGAAGGGATCACACTCCACTTTGGACATCCAAAACGGAGCATGGAGTACATCATCTGGTTGATGCTCCGGCTAATGCCATTTTTCGACTTGGTGAACCTTTAAAAAAAATACAAGTTAGCAAGTTAATTAAAGGAAAAAAAAACATAACGGTACAAATTAAAAAAATACTAACCAAGTGCTATGGCCTCGTCGTGGGTTGGGTTGGAGAACCGGGAGATGCTCTCGACCTGGTTGTTGAACCAATAGATGAACCGGCATGACCCCCAGATCCTGTTGAGCAGCAGCGTGAGGGGCAGCGGGAGCTGGAGCGGGAATATATGCGAGAACCGAGTCATGAGACGATCCCGATGCACGGGAACTGCTCACCGAACTACGTCGAAGACGGGCTGCGGGGCGGGGTTCATCCTCGGCCCTAAAAAAAAAATTAATACATCAAACATATTTTCAAATCATTTCTATTTTTAATATTTTCATTTATATATTTACAAAAGGTTTTATAAACGTTTTAAAAAAAACTATTAAACCTTTTATTATACATAGTTTATTACTAGAAACTTATTAAAAATAATAAAAAAATTTAAAATTTTTTATTATACATGATTTATATATATATATATATATATATATATATATGTATACACAATTATAAAAAATTTATAAATGAAGAAAAATGTTGTTAAATATTTATAATGTTTTTTAAAAAACGTTTTATTATACATAGTTTATTAGTGGAAACTTATAAAAAATTATAAAAAAATTTAAAATTTTTATTATACATGATTTATATATATATATATATGTATACAAAATTATAAAAAATTTATAAATATAGAAAAATGTTGTTAAATATTTTTTAAAAATTTTAAAAACGTTTTATTATATATATTTCATTACTGGAAACTTGAAAAACGTTTTTAAAAATAAAAAAAAAACGTTTTAAAAAATCAAAAAACGTTTTAAAAAATCAAAAAACGTTTTTAAAAATCAAAAAAACGTTTTTAAAAATCAAAAAAATGTTCCAAAAAAAACTAAAACAACAATCCTAACTTATATATCCTAAACTATCAATCAAACAACCTAAAATCCGAGATCTAACTTCCAAAACCCAAAACAATTGAGATTAAAGAAGGTTTGGGATGATTCTTACATGATTTAGGGTTTGGGGGAGGAATCACCGGTGTAGAGGGAGGAATCGCCGGTGTAGAGAGAGGAATTTAGAGAGAGAGAGAGGCGGAGATAACGAAGAAGGAAGAAGGAGGGTTATTATATCTGAAGATTCCGACGGACACGGGTTCGTCGGTATTCCGTCGGTATAATTAAAATATACCAAATGCCAATTCGCGAAAATTTTCAAGTGGTTTGGTTCTCCCGGGCAAATTTAATTTCCGACGGAATGTGTCCGTCAATATATTCCGACAGAATGTGTCCGTCAGTATATTCCGACGGAATTCCGACGACTTAGTGTTTAGGATGTTGATTTCAAGTTTCTAAATGCAAAATCCAAATCTTTGATAATATATATAGTATTTGCATAAATATTTAACAATAAAAATGTTTTATAACACGATTT
This sequence comes from Brassica incana, assembly GCA_945779075.1. Taxonomy (NCBI): domain Eukaryota; kingdom Viridiplantae; phylum Streptophyta; class Magnoliopsida; order Brassicales; family Brassicaceae; genus Brassica; species Brassica incana. The sequence continues at coordinate 2,791,363 of CALZFW010000007.1, forward strand.
TACACAACAACTTTTTTTGTGGTGTAAGCTTATATGAATATGATTGTATAAGTATATAATGTTAAGATGAAATGTTATAAAAACAATGATATGCATACATAAATATTTTAATGAGTTGTTATATTTGAACGGTTGCGATCTAATACTATACTAAACACTTATTATGTGTTATTTTCATAGTTTTGGCATCTAAATTTATAGATTTTTATGATTGAAATTTTTTAGAAACACATGTCGTCGGTAATTTGTCGGAATATACCGACGACATTCCGACGAACTTGTCCAGTTCGTCGGAATGTCATCGGTATTTTCCGACAAATTACCGATGACCTTTCCAAATTTCAATGAAACCCAATGTCGTCGCTATGTCGTCGGTATATTGCGAGGGATTTTCGACGGACCAATTAAAAAAAAAAAAAAACTAATCAGAATCTTCTGAATCTTCATCAAACTCCCCAACCTCGGCTTCTGGCTCCGAATGTACGACAGCATCATGTCCAAACACAGTCAAATTCTCAACGAGTTGAACATTTTCCAAATCTTCAACTGCCTGGGCGTTGCTGGTAGACTTTGGTTGCAATGGTTCATCATCATCAGAAGTTCCATCCACTCGTCCTCTTGGGTTGATTTGCGTTACAGTAACCCATGGATCGTCTCTGTACGTCACCCGAGGGTAACTGATGTAGCACACCTATACATATCAATTATACAAGTATTAGTAAAATATATAACATTAATCAATTATATTGGTAAAAAATTATGAATAGATTGACATACCTGATCAGCTTGCGAACCAAGAATGAAGGGATCATAATATTGAAGTTTCCGCCGCGAATGAACTGATGTAACACCAAATGCATCAATCTTCACTCCTCTATCTGGGGTGGTGTCATACCAATCACAATATAATACTACACAACGCAATCCAACCATTCCAGGAAATTGGATTTCCAATATTTCTTTTATGTTGCCATAGTAGACATCGTCACCGGAAGAAGATGAAACACCAGCATCATATAATGTCTTAGAATGACCTTTCCTTGTGAATGCATATCCTCGCGTACAAAATTTAGGATATGATTTGACCACATAGTTTGGTCCCTGCACAAATTCGCGTATCCAATCATCGAACACAAGACCTCTGGCCAAACCATCATTCACCTATAAATTAAAAACATATATGATTGAAAAGTTAATTAGTTTATATTAAATTTAAACTAATCATTTGCATAGGGTAATATGATATATGACTCACATAACTACGAAGCCACGCAGCAAATCCGTTATCTCTAAGTTGTCGAAGCTCATCTTCTGTTGCATGCCTGTGAGTCATACGCAACTCCGCCATATATACACTATATACAAAAATATTATCAATATGAAATAAATTTATTGAATATTAATCTAACAATAAATGAATAAATATTTTTACCTCTCATATTGTAGAACATCTTCACAGTTGGTGAGCAAATATGTTTGCAAATGAGCGTGCTCAGTGTCCGTAAGTCTCCGCTTCGTGAATTTTCCACTAAGTCGTCTTATTTCCTTGATCATGCTTGGGACAGTAACATGATATGTTGCTCTCTCCCCTCTATCATCATGCCGAGCAGGTCTTCGGTGTTTTGTATGCACTTCTGGTAAAAAATAATTTTCAGCAAAGATTGCAGTTTCTTCATTGATCACCTATGCCACTATAGATCCTTCCACCCTGCTTTGATTTTTGACCATCTTCTTCAGATGATGCATATAACGCTCAAAAATATACATCCATCTGTACTGCACAGGACCACCAAGTTCCAATTCTCTTTCGAGATGAATAGCAAGATGTTCCATTACATCAAAGAATGATGGAGGAAATATCTTCTCAAGGTTGCACATGCTGAATGGTGCGTTTGTCTTCAAATTATTAATACCCTCTTCAGTCACTACTCTGCTGCATAAGTCGCGGAAGAAAACACTAATCCCTACATAGATAAAAGACATAATTTTCGTACGTATTAAGTTTTTATAAGCATAATTGTTCAATATAAAAATAAATTAAATTGTAAAAATATAATATACCTGCAATTGCTTCATGAACATTACGTGGCAATAATGCTGAAAAAGCAAATGGAAGGAGGCGCTGCATAATTATATGACAATCATGACTCTTCAAGCCAGTAAACTTTCCTTCGCTTCTATCAAATTTGATGCATATCCGTCAGGAAATTTCACTTTATATGTAATCCAATCAAAGAACTCTTCTTTTCTAGCACCATCCAGCCGATAAATGGGAAAAGGGGCCGTACCGTTCTCATCAACGTGAAGTTCAGAACGATCACAAATATCGACTAAATCCAACCTTGACTTCAAATTATCCTTCGTTTTACCTTTGATGTTAAGGACTGTGTTCATCAGATTATCGAAGAAGTTCTTCTCAATATGCATGACATCTAAATTATGCCGCAATAGATGACTCTCCCAATATGGCAGATCCAAGAAAATACTCTTTTTGTGCCAGTTATGTAGCTCTCCAACCGCATTGACTCGAATGTTTTCATGTCCACCTACATCTGGCGTCCTTTCTGCATCAAAATACCTAAACTGCTTCAACAAATCTTTCCCACTAACTTCCTCAGGTGGACCATCAAACACCTGCTTGTTCTTCGTAAACGAAGTCTTACTCCTGCGGTATGGATGATCAGGTGGTAGAAATCGTCTGTGACAGTCAAACCAACACGTTTTCCTTCCGTTCTTTAGTTGGAAAGCATCTGTGTCATCTTGACAATATGGACATGATAGCCTCCCATGTGTTGTCCATCCAGATAACATACCATATGCTGGAAAGTCACTTATTGTCCACATAAGTACTGCCCGCATCTGAAAGTTTTCTTTGCACGAAACATCGTATGTCTCAAAACCATGCGCCCATAGTTGTTGCAACTCATATATCAGTGGTTGAAGAAACACATCTAGTGATCTTTTAGGATGATCTGGCCCGGGGACGAGAATTGAGAGAAACAAAAACTCTCGTCGCATGCACAAGCTCGGCCGTAAGTTGTACGGTGTCACAATAACTGGCCATAAAGAATACTGTCTTCCATGCTTTCCAAATGGGCTGAAACCATCAGTAGATAATCCAAGATAAACATTTCTTCTCTCTTCCGCAAATTTTGGATATGTTGACAGAAAATGTTTCCAAGCCTTCGCATCTGAAGGATGTCTAATCTCACCATTTGTGGAATGCTCTGCATGCCATCTCATTTCTTTTGCTGTGTGCTCACACTGATACAACCTCTTCAATCTTTCCGTCAAAGGCAAATACCACATTCTTTTGAATGGGATCGGAACTCTTCCCCTCGTCTCCTGATAACGAGGTTTCCCACAAAATTTGCATACATTCTGTGTCTCATCCGCTCTCCAGTAGATCATGCAGTTGTCAATACATACATCTATCACTTCATACGGTAGTTGAAGACCGGCAACAAGTTTCTGAACCTCGTAGTATGAACCCGGTGCAAGGTTATCCTCAGGTAGAATACCTTTGACAAAATCAGTAATCGCATTCATACATTCTTCAGCCAAATTATAGTCTGTCTTAATACCCATTAATCTAGTTGAAGATGATAAGACTGAATGACCATCTCTACAATTTTGATACAAAGGTTGTTTTCCTGCATCCAACATGTCAAAAAATCTCATAGATTCGGGATTTGGTTCTTCCCCTCTATAATGATCATGTACCATCTGCTCAGTACCTACACCATAATCTTTATCTGTTCTAGATTCTTCTAACCTAATATCAGGCTGAAGTTCACTAACAGGCTGAGGTTCGCTAGTACTACCATATTCATAACCAGTTTCCCCATGAAGGTACCAAACTTTATAATTACGTGAAAACTCTTTCATATACAAATGAGTCCAAACATCAAATTCTTTTATAACCTTATTATTATTGCAAGAAGAGCAGGGACATCTTAACATACCACTTTTTGCATCCGGTTGCTGTTGAACAAGCCTCATGAATTCTCCAATCCCTTGAACGTATTCTTCCGTAAGCAAATTGGTGTTCGGATCCAAATGAGGTTTATCCATCCACGAACGATAATAAACTTCTGAAGACATGATTTTCACGGAATTGTTATGACTAAAGAGAATGAAGAGAGAATGAAGTGTGAATGAGTTGAATGAGGAGGGGTTGTATTTATAGGAAATTGCTTACGGCCCTCCGACGACTTTCCGACGAAATTCCGACGGATGTAAAGCAGTCCGTCGGAATTCCGTCGGTATTGTCCAATCTCAAACGGCTATACAACGGTCATATATATTTGTCGGCAACGGTCACATGGTTCGTCGGAAATTCGTCAGAAAATTCCGACGACTTTACTGTTAATCGGAATGTCGTCGAAAATTCGTCGGAATATACCGACGAACTTCCGACGACTACAACGGTTACATTTTTTATCGGAATACCGACCCTTGTTTCGTCGGAATTCCGTCGGAAATGGCCGACGGAATTCCGACGACTTCAATTTTTTGGATTTCGTCGGAAATTGGTCGGTAATCCGTCACAAATGTCCGACGACATTGATGTCCGTCGGAACCTCCGTCGGAATTCGGCGTGTTTTCTTGTAGTGTCTGGTCCAGTCCCCATCCGTCGTCGATAACTCGGGGAGTGAACCGTCATCATTGGTGGCGCTGCGGCTGGAGTAACGACGTGATCGTGTGGAGGGTTTGGCGTGGTGAAGTTGGCTTGCCAGATTAGTTTTCGTTTCCGGGAGGTGGAGGCTTCTACAGCTCCATCGCCGCCGGCTTGGTTTCCGGGAGGTGGAGGCTTCTTAAGCTCTGCTATCACCGGCTCTAGTCTCCGGGGGTGAAGGTGTTCCTTATCTTGCGTCGCCGGCTCTGGGTTCACTAGTTCCGTTTTAGGGTTTGGTTTTTTGCTATCTTTGTTTATGTGGTTTTGGGCTGGATTTGATGGAGGAGCTCTCGTCTGAGGACGATCGAAGCTCTTCGGTGTTTAAGGGTGATATTTCGGCGAAGCTTTCTTCCTAGTTCTGGTGATGCATGGAGGCGGAGAGATCTCGGTTTACCGATTGATTCTCTCTGATATTGGACACACTTGGATTGAAAGCGTTTGCGGTGATTAGTTTGTGGAGCTAGTGAGTGCTGTTGTGTCCCGGTGAATCGTCGGTTGGTTCACCGGCGGTGACTTGAAGCGAGGGTGTGGCCGTGGATCATAGCGGCGGCACCTCGTTTTGTGTTGTTTCTAGGGTTTTCTTAGGTGGGCCTAGTGTATTTCTGTGGGTCTAAATTGAAATATTTGGGCTTTGTAATATTTTGGGCTTGGTTCTTTAATCAAATAAATTTTAAAAGGTAAAAAAAAAAATTTTAACACATTTCAGTTATCCTCCTATAAATACAATTTTTTTTAGATGTAAAAAAAACAATTTTTTTTTAAAAAAAAATCAGATTTATACGATTCAAATTAATTTTAACTATTCTGAATCAATTTATGTCGATCTATATTAGTCTACTTATGTTATATTAATCAATAGTGTTATTAAAACCCGCACATTTGTCTAACTTCTTTTGTTTTGTATATTTAATTTTGATAATTCATCACAATAATTTTATAATTCAACTTAAAAATTAAAATATGTCAAATAGATGTATAATATATATATATAAAATAAATCAACTTATGTCAATATGTTATGGCGCAAGAAAAACGTCATATAAAAATATGTAATAGCAAAAAATAAGACGCTATTAATAAATTTGATATAGCACATGAAACACACTACAATATCTATTCTTTTATTGCACATGAAAATATGATACGATAGGGAGTCTATTATAGCTACGACTGGCATAGCGTTTATAAAAACGCTACGAAAACTATATGGTAGCATTTTCTCGACGCTACTAATAACAATATTTCTTGTGGAAACAACAACCTAATCTAAACATCAAACATCAAAGGACTGTATTTCTTCTTTTTGTTGTCAGGTTGCATCAACCTAATGTAAACCTAATACTCTATGTTCTTGCTGATTTCGCTTAATCTAGACGTTTAACAGAGAAGAGTCGTTGTGGTGAAAAATGCCATTTTCCCTGTAATGTTTGTTTCTCAAACAAAAATTCTGGCACTAATTTTAGACTTTGCACTATTTCCAATAATTTTGTTTTATAGAGATATAAAGAATCTGGGATATTTGGAGCATAATCAGGTTCATCCCTGTGAACAAAGAGCTCAACCCCATTGTAACACCTCCGAACCGTCCTAGACATATGGTCGACCAACCGGCGAACAATCAAACAAGAACATGACCGATCGACAGTCCAATACCTAGGGTTAGAGATGAATGAGCCAACCGGCCAGCCAACAATCAAACAAGAACATGACTGACCATCCAACCCAACACCATGGTCCGGAAGCGCTACGTGATGGGTTAGGGACGATCCGGTCAGAGTCACAAAATTTACTCCACGACCTAGACCAGTTCATCCACTAACTCGTCCCGCTAAGTCATGGCGAAAGGCTTTGCAACCCGACCAAGAGTTAGCGTTTTCCGTTAGATCAAGGCCTAAAGCTTTTCAACACGTACCACGACCTAACGTTGTGTTAGACCACGATTTAACACACTTCAGTTATCCTCCTATAAATACAATTTTTTTTTAGATGTAAAAAAAACAATTTAAAAAAAAACAAAAAACAGATTGATACGATTCAAATTAATTTAAACTATTCTAAATCAATTTATGTCGATCTATATTAGTCTACTTATGTTATATTAATCAATAATGTTATTACAAACCCATAAATTTGTCTAACTTCTTTTGTTTTGTATATTTAATTTTGATAATTCATCACAATAATTTTATAATTCAACTTAAAAATTAAAAAATGTCATATAAATGTATAATATATATATATATAATAAATCAACCTATGTCAATATGTTATGGCGCAAGAAAAACGTCATATAAAAATATGCAATAGCAAAAAATAAGACGCTATTAATACAGTTTGAAATAGCACATGAAAAACACTACAATATCTATTCTTTTATTGCACATGAAAATATGATACGATAGGGAGTCTATTATAGCTGCGACTGGCATAGCGTTTATAAAAACGCTACGAAAACTATATGGTAGCATTTTCTCGACGCTACTAATACCAATATTTCTTGTGGAAACATCAACCTAATCTAAACATCAAAGGACTGTATTTCTTCTTGTTGTTGTCAGGTTGCATCAACCTAATCTAAACCTAATACTCTATGTTCTTGCTGGTCGCTTAATCTAGACGTTTAAGAGAGAAGAGTCGTTGTGGTGAAAAATGTCATTTTCCCTGTGATATTTGTTTCTCATTTTAGACTTTGGACTATTACCAATAATTTTGTTTTATAGAAATATAAAGAATCTGAGATATGAGGAGCATAATCAGGTTCATCCCTGTGAACAAAGAGCTCAACCTCATCCCCTCTCTGGCTCTCTTAGTATTTGTTGATCATTAACCAACCGAGTTACTAAGCGATCAAACTTTTATTTATTTTAATTTGGACAGGAGTCTCAAGTTTCTATAGCATCTCCACAGTATTAGTATTGAACATAATGAGAAGCTATTGAAAAAGGTCAACCAAACAATGGAAGAGATTGAGGTGATCAGGTGAAAATGTTCCTAGAATTTTTGAAATTAATAAATTAGTTTGGTGAAAAAAAAGAGAGTTTAAACTCAAAGTAAATGAAAAAAATATGGAACCGAAGAAAAACAAAACAAATAGAAAAGGAACCTAATGAGAAATTTATAAGGTCTAAAAAGGTTTGTGGCATAGGACAACTAATATAGAGGAACCAATGGCATGATCGTCCTACATCCAAATTCGGGTCCTCCTTTTGGTAGGATAGTGACTTCTCAAATAATATTATAGAGATGTTTTATTAAAAAAAAATGGTTTTATTTTTTGTCAAAATATTTTTTGGATAACAACACAATATATATATATATATATATGTGAATTTTTTTTTTGTCATCAACAGTACACTCATATTGACTCTGTGAACCAAACCGGGTGATCTGCATCCATGTGAACGACGAAAGACTGTTGTTTTCTAACACTGCGTGCTAGACTATCCGCCTTTGAATTTTGCGTCCGTGGTACATAGATAATCTCTGATCGGGTGAAACTCTCTTTTAGGGTCTTAATATCTTCTAAATAGGTTGCAAAAACTGGACATTCTTCTGGTTTCGAAACCATCTTCACCAATTGAGAACAATCCGTTGCAAACATAACCTGAAATTGACGTAAGTTCCTCATGCATTCCATTGCCCATAAAAGTGCTTCCATCTCCGCACGAAGAGGCGAAAGACTAGCCCTTACATTCCTCGCCCCCAGTAATCCATCGAAACCTTCCAAAGTACTAAGCCAACCTTGTCCTGAAAACCTAACACCCTCCTTCCACGAGCCATCCGTAAAACACCATCTTCCTGGGATCGACGGCAATACCGTGTCTATTCTTTGTGTTGGCGTCCTCTGGTCATTTACTACTTGTTCCTCAGCTCATAATGTTGATTTTGTTTCCGCCAATTTAATCGTATCCATAGGATCTATATCCAAGTTGCTGAAAACTTTATTATTCCTACCTTTCTAGATATACCATAGAATCCATGCAAACTGGTGATCCTCCATCTGCGGGAAAACTCTCCAGAATAGATGATCCATATTTGTGAATAGGGAACTTGTTGGAAAATAAATTGGGTTTGATGGTATCTTCGAAAGAGCCCAAACCTGGAGAGCTGGAGGACATTCAAAAATACATGATCTATCGATTCCTCAGGAGCTCCATGTGGGAACCGAAATTCGCACTGTCGATTTCCGTTTAAATAAGGAAACTAGGAAAACCCTAATTTCCCAGAGGACCCGGATATCTGCTAATTACCACACGTCAAGCAATCAGAACACGAGAATAACAACGATAAAAATAAGAAATCGAAAAAGATAGCAAAGTAGATCTTATTCCGAATCTGCGTATGAGCGTTTACAACAAGGTATAAGCCTGGGCTCGAGAGCTGTCGGCGAGATTCCTAGTTCTAGCAACCCTAAGACGGCTAAACCTAATTGAGTCGCAGCTCGAAATAACAAAAACGGAAAATTGCCTAAATTGCTCTAAGTGCTAAGTTTGCTCTGAAAAGTCCTCCCCTCATGCTCCTCGCCTAGGACTCCTTATATACTAGCTCCAAGGTCGGTTTACGCTTTTACTCTTCCGCCCTTAAGCCGTCATAGCATAAAAATGGAGATATTCTATTTTTCCCGATCTTCCAATTATCTTCAAAACTTCCGTATTTATCCGCGGAAACTTGACATTTATCCTTCCTTGTGGACCAAGCGTAAACCGTGCTGCGGTTTACGGGCTTTTGGTAAAGAAATCGTAGGATGGGCCTCGAGTCGTGTTTTAGATCCCTTTGGGCCGTCTTCTGACTCGACACGTTTACTACGAATTCTTTTTGATAAAGAACAAACTTTCCGCGGTTTCTAATCCGCGAAGTTTGATCGATGAATTTGAATAGCGGAAAACATGGACTGAGCTTGCTACGGTCTTCGGGAGATAGCATTCGAAGGTTTGACGAGAATGCATGGATTGATGTCGTATCGATGTTCGGAAGGGTTCAATCGCTACACAGCGGGACGAACGCTCGGTCGCTATGTAGCGACCGAGCTTTGGCTTGAGCTCGGTCGCTGGCGACCGAGCGGGACGAGTGCTTGGTCGCTACGTAGCGACCGAGCTTTGGCTCGAGCTCGGTCGCTACGTAGCGACCGAGCGGAGCGACCGAGCGGGACGATCGCTCGGTCGCTACGTAGCGACCGAGCTTTGGCTCGAGCTCGGTTGCTACATAGCGACCGAGCGGGACGATCGCTCGGTCGCTACGTAGCGACCGAGCGGGACGAGCGCTCGGTCGCTACGTAGCGACCGAGCTTCGGCTCGGGCTCGGGCTCGGTCGCTACGTAGCGACCGAGCGGGACGAGCGCTCGGTCGCTACGTAGCGACCGAGCTTTGGCTCGAGCTCGGTCGCTACGTAGCGACAGAGCGGGACGAGCGCTCGGTCGCTACGTAGCGACCGAGCTTTGGCTCGAGCTCGGTCGCTACGTAGCGACCGAGCTTTGGCTCGAGCTCGGTCGCTACGTAGCGACCGAGCTTTGACTCGAGCTCGGTCGCTTTGTAGCGACCGAGCTTTGGCTCGGACTTGGTTGCTACGCAGCGACCGGACAGCGTGTATGCGTGGTAATTACGCAACGGTCGAGCTTGGTTAGTTTGGTTTGAATCTTCAAGGAAACTTCTTTGTTAAAACTTCATGTTTGGTTATATTTTACGAAAGTTACATCTTCCTTTTTACTATCTCATTCGGAAATACGATCTCCGAGGATTTTCGGGTGGTAATTCCGTCGTACCGTTTTTGACCCCAACAGTTAGTCCCCCAGCCCGTTAGGATCATGCATCGTAGGATCCTAGCGTGCGGTTAGGCATGTTCGGCAAGTTAGGCGTGATGGATGGAATTAATATCTGAAAGTCCGAGCTTGAACAGTAAATCCTCATGCTTATAAGAAGAGAGGTAACTTGTTTCATAATTTTTTCACTTTCTTGTCTTTCTCTAAGATCTTTCTTAAGAAAAAATTTTCTTTCTTTCTCTCCACCCTTTTCCTCTATTTTCTTAAGAGAAGTTTAAAGATGTCGAGCAAGAAAAAGATTGCGAAAAAAGGGTCTTCATCCGCGAGTGCTTACGAAGAGCTCATTGTTCCGAAGATGGAGTTCGTGCCTCACTTGGTATATCCTGCCGAGAACGAGGCATGGTGGGTTGTTCATTATGGCTCGTTGACCCCTCCCAAGGAGAAGTCGTTCCCGGTCCTGACCCATCGTGGAGTCGAGAAAGGGGATGCAAGCAGGAGTACCGACGAGTTTCTCGCGATCATGCGATCATTCTACCATATCCCGGATGCTGTGGAGTTCCGGGTTCCTCGCCGTGGGGAATGTGCTAACAGCCCCCCAGAGGGTTACTTCACTTGCTACGAGGCGTTCGTAGTGCGTTGTCGCCTATGGTTCCCAATACCCAAAATTGTCGTCCGAGTGTTGGACCGTTTCGAAGTTGCGATAAGCCAGTTGACTCCCCTTGCCATTCAGCATCTTATTGGGATCCTGATCCTAAGCTACGAGCATGGCCTTTCCCTTTCCGTCGATCATTATGAAGCGCTTTTGAGGCTTCAACTTGTCACATATACGGATAAGCATAGGGTTGTCCCTCCGAAATTTATGTCAGTGGTTAAGAAGTTCATTTCGAACTTCAACTCGTGGAAGAAGTTCTTTTTCTTTGTTCGTATAGACGCTGCGTCCGTCGAAGAGAGTTGCATTCCACTGTTCCGGAGGTTTCCGAATGATCGTCCCTTCATCAACCCTCTTGATCCGTTCCCTGAGGACATCATTGCGGTGAGGGATCTTCTCAGGAACGGTCCCTTCTTCTGGACTTCTTTTACGCCGAAGAGGGTTCGGAAGGCACTGAGATTCGTGCAACCCGGTCCTGCTTTGGCTGCGGACACGGGAAGCGACTCCGAATCTGACGACCAGAATCCCATCGAAGCTCCAACAGCTGTGCCGGAGTCGAGCTCTCGGAAGGGAAAAGATGTCGATCTTGGCGACATAGAATTTTCGATGGATGACTCTATGCTTCCAGGATGGGATCCGAACCTTGCTTACGGCGATGGGAGTGGTTCGAGCGAGGTCCCTATTCCGGATTTCGATGATTTCTTTGCTGATCTGCCACCGGGTTTTGATGCTCCTCCTCCTACGAAAGAATCGGCGAGGCCGAGAGTCGTTGCGGAAGGATCTCGCATCATCAATGGGGTTAGTTTTTTGAGAATTTTTTGGTGATTGTCCTATGTATATATATATTTATAACATGTCAATCGATTTTGCAGGGCCTGAGCTTGCTGGTCTCGGCCATTGAGGCGGGCCATAGAGAAGCCATGGTCTACCGCTTCAAAGCGGAGAAAGCGGAGCGGGATCTCGCTCGCGTGCAAGGCGAGATGTTGGAGCGAGAGGTGCAACTTACTCGTGATCATGCGCGGGCCATCCGCAAAGCGGAAAGGAAAGGCAAGAGGGAAACTGTCGAGGTGATGAAGACTCGTGCCTCTCAATTCCAGGTTGAGTATGGGAACCTCAAGAATGCCTTTACCTTGGTGGGTGACTTTCGTAAGTGTCGCGGCTCGGTCGGAAGTCTTTGGAGGACGCGAGCCGATGACTATGCGTTTGAGGAGGAAATGAGCTTGATGAAGAGTGGGATGAATGAACGTGCCCACGCTGAGGCGCTTATCCCTCCGATCGACGAGCGGATTCAAGGGTTCTGGGATTCCATCCCGGTTTCCCCTGATACCGAGGAGGTTTCGACTGGGTTTCCCGATGATGGCGAGGAAGTGGATCGTCCCGCGGATGCGTCCGGTGCTTCGTTGTCCGGGGACTTTGACTTTGGATTATGAGAGGTGGAATGGTTATCGAAAGAGAGATGCTCGTCTTTCTGTTTCATGTTTATGGCCGATTGTGGCCGAGAGATTTGTATGGGCCTGTTTTGGCCGTTTTTATCGTTTATCGGGATTGGCCGTTGGTGGCTTTGAATCCGCTTACCGCTTTACGTGGTTATTTATATGATGAATGTTTTCATTTTCGAGTTTTCCTGAGTAGGTTTGAAGTAAATATGAGTTGTCGTCTCATATTTAATTCCGATGAGACGTTCAATCTGTTGGTTCGTTCGTGATTTTCGTAAAAATTATTTATCTTTACGATTTTTGAGAACATTGAGATACGAACGGAGAGACATGGTTTAGGATCTCGTATCTTTTAGATATCATGCCTTGAGATGTTTGAGACCAGAGCGTTTGGTTTAGGGCAAGACCTAAGTTTACTTTCGGTTAAGGTTTATGCGGTGACTAGCCGGCTATCGTTTTTCCTGTTGCGATTTCTTCCTGATTCGCACCGATTTAAAGTCCGCGATATGTTCTGGGCTTATATGACTTGTATGGTACGAATCGAGCATCTTCTCAGAATTAACTGGAAGTGCTAAACCAAAATTTCGGATTTTTGTTGTAGCGCGCTTTTGTCCTTGTGCTGGACGTTTTTAAAGATCAAAAGAGTGATCGAATTGCGTTTGTTTAAGAAGGCTGGCGTGTTCGTTGGGGCCAATCGACGAACGGGGTGTAAGATTTTGGTGGTCGCGTTCGGACAATTTGTTCGTATTATCTTCGAATTTTAACTTTGCGACGTCTCGCAGTTGTTCGAGGATTATACGTGTATCTTTGTGCGTTTGAAGGATGATGATTTTTTTACGATTTTTGGGCCGGATGAGGCTGCAGACAAGAGTCTTAATGTTTTCAGGCGTGTCCTGAAAAATTTTTGTGCTGAATCGTAAACGTTTTCCGATAAAAAGGGCAACGTATATTGTAGTAAAAGTTTTTGAAGTTTCTTAAAAACTCGATTACAATAATGGCGATTTTTTTAAGTGGGAATATACGAGTATACGCACCCACTCTCCCCCCCTTTTTAGAGAGGGGGATAGCTGAACTCGTCTTTTGACGAGCTACCTACGTACCCCTTTCGAGGATCAAGCCATCTCGTAGTTCTGTTTCATGCCGCGAGTGTTCTTACTCGGCAGTAGATGTCGCGATATCCGCCTTGACCTAGTCGATCGTGGCTGGGTCAATGCTATTTTTCGGATGTTCCGGTTGAGTTGTAGCGTGGGCTTCAGACTTGTGTCTAGCTTCGATGTCCGATGCGTTGTGTTGGTAGACGTTTTTAATTCGTTTTTTCCCGGGGTGCTTTTGGCCGAAGATTGGTCTATCTTCGTGCGCTTGCCGTTTACAGCTGTAGAAGTCGTGATTTGCCTTAACTTGTGCTCTGCAAGGAAGCATAGCCGCGACTGTTTTTGGCACCCTCAGATGGCCGCGACTCCGCTTGGGGTTGGGAATTTGAGACCCAGATGAAAGGTTGACGGAACTGCCTGCATGGCGTTGAGCCATGGGGTTCCCATGATCACGTTGTAGATAGCGGGATGATCGACCACCGCGAACTCGACGAATTTCGTGATCTCCTTGGCCATGACTGGCAATTGGATCGATCCAAGAGTCATCGATACTTCGCCTGAAAAACCCGTTAGTGGTTTTGGCGTCGTAATTACTTCTCCGAGTTTGATGCTCATCCGTTTGAGAGTGTCGCGAAAGATTACGTTGACCGTGTTTCCCGTGTCGACGAGTACCCTTCCGACTTCTAAGTCTCGTATAACGAGATCTATGACGAGCGGGTCGCAGTTAGGTTGATCGATGCCGCCGGCCTCTTCCTTTGTGAAGGTGATCGAGCAATTTTGGTCATCTCGGGGAGGAGACCATGTAGACCAATTTGCGCTCGACTCCGCCTTCCGTTGGTAAGCCCTGATGGCCGACACAGTGTCGCCGCAGTATTGTGATCCTCCGATGATCATATTGACTCTGCGGCGATTGTTATCGTTCCCTTTGTCGTCTTGCCTCCTGCCGCGTTTATCCCCAGGCTGGTTTTGTTGAGGGGATTTTTCAGCGGACGGATTTCTGTCCGTCTTTGGAGGGCGATCAGAATCGAGGATCAGATCCTTGACGCTAGTTACTTCCGAGAGCTCTCCAGCGAGTAGCTTCGCGGCCAGTCTTGCTCCCAAGACTTTGCAGTTGGTTGTGGAATGTCTTCGGGATTGGTGGAACTCGCAGAAGGTGTTTTCGTCATACCCTTGATTGCGAGTCCATGTGTTGCCCGTGGTCCGACCCTGATCCGAGTTGATCGCTTAGTTATGCGCCCCCTGGAGATCTTCCCCCTTGTGATGGACGTACTGGAGATCTTCCCCCTTATGCGCCCCCTGGAGATCTTCCCCCTTGTCTATGAATACAGAGTATTGCTTGAGAAATTCCGATGCGAGCTGTCGGAAACTCCCGATGGTGTTACGACGAAGGCGTGCGAACCATTCAAGTGCTGCTCCTTCCAGGTTTTCAATGAACAGGCGGCAGTAGCTGGCATCCTTTTCGCCGTCCTTCAGTCTAGCTCTTCCCATCGCGATGTGGAAAGCCTGAAGGTGCGCTTTTGGATCGGCCGTACCATCGTACTTCGGTACTTTGATTTTTCCCGGATCGGACACCCTCATGTCCGAAATGCGATTGGTAAAAGGGGTCTTCCGAGCTCCTTCCAACAGTCGATCGATTTCGGGGGTAGCACTAGTAGCATGATGGATTTGAGACTTTACGGCCCTCACTTCTGCCGCAGTCTTGGTGATGTAGTCTCAAAGATCGCGGATATCCGATGTCTTGTCAGTAGATTTCCGAGCCTGTCGGCGTTTACTGCTAGTGAGCTCGGTTTGTCTTTCAGCCAGCTCCTCCTGTTCGTTCCAATAGGCGATTTCTTCCTCTTCCGTCATTGGTTTTTCGAACGGGGAGCCTTCCCGAGCAGATCGGCTTCTGGTCCTTCTCGGATGTCTGTCGACGTCCTCGTCGGTGTCGTTGGAAACATCGCTAGGATCCAGGTCAATGTGTTCGGCTTCGTTATCCTCCGAGTCCTTTTCAGGGGGCGGAAGACTTTCAGGGTTCCCCTTTTCGATGGGAGATTTCTCGCTAGGGTTTTGACCAGAAGGTCGTTCCCGCGCGACTCCTGATCTGTCGAGTGGGGTAGCGAAGTCGAGCCTCTTCCCGTGGATTTTGGTGGTTCCGCGGGGGCGGATTGCTTGGGTCCTTGCCGTTAAGGTTTCAACCTGTTGGGTTAAGGTATTCACGAGCTTATCCTGTTCTTCCGACCTTTTCTCATAGGTGGCGAACATCTTTTTTAACTCCTCGAGCGTCGCGGTGTTGGCTTGTGCGTTGGACGCGGATACGTCTGCTACTGGAGTGTGGAGATCGGTGCCGCTGCCTCCGTTAAGAGGAGTTTGCACGTTATCCGCGTCGTTAGTTGACATGTCTGATCGAGAGTGATGTGGCTTTTGCGGGTTAGATTGATCCGTACCCCCCCCCCCCCTCCTTCTAGCGCCAAACTGTGGGAACCAAAATTCGCACTGTCGATTTCCGTTTAAATAAGGAAACTAGGAAAACCCTACTTTCCCAGAGGACCCGGATATCTGCTAATTACCACACGTCAAGCAATCAGAACACGAGAATAACAACGATAAGAATAAGAAATCGAAAAAGAGAGCAAAGTAGATCTTATTCCGAATCTGCGTATGAGCGTTTACAACAAGGTATAAGCATGGGCTCGAGAGCTGTCGGCGAGATTCCTAGTTCTAGCAACCCTAAGACGGCTAAACCTAATTGATTCGCAGCTCGAAATAACAAAAACGGAAAATTGCCAAAATTGCTCTAAGTGCTAAGTTTGCTCTGAAAAGTCCTCCCCTCATGCTCCTCGCCTATGACTCCTTATATACTAGCTCCAAGGTCGGTTTACGCTTTTACTCTTCTGCCCTTAAGCCGTCATAGCATAAAAATGGAGATATTTTATTTTTCCCGATCTTCCAATTATCTTCAAAACTTCTGTATTTATCCACGGAAACTTGACATTTATCCTTCCTTGTGGACCAAGCGTAAACCGTGCTGCGGTTTACGGGCTTTTGGTTAAGAAATCGTAGGATGGGCCTCGAGTCATGTTTTAGATCCTTTGGGCCGTCTTCCGACTCGACACGTTTACTACGAATTCTTTTTGATAAAGAACGAACTTTCCGCGGTTTCTAATCCGCGAAGTTTGATCGATGAATTTGAATAGCGGAAAACATGGACTGTGCTTGCTACGGTCTTCGGGAGATAGCATTCGAAGGTTTGACAAGAATGCATGGATTGATGTCGTATCGATGTTCGGAAGGGTTCAATCGCTACACAGCGACTGAACTTCGGCTCGAGCCCGGTTGCTACGTAGCGACCGAGCGGGACGACGTAGCGACCGAGCGGGACGATCGCTCGGTCGCTAGCCAAAGCTCGGTCGCTACGTAGCGACCGAACGGGACGATCGCTCGGTCGCTACGTAGCGACCGAGCTTTGGCTCGAGCTCGGTCGCTCGCTACGTAGCGACCGAGCTGGACGAGCGCTCCGTCGCTACGTAGCGACCGAGCTTTGACTGGAGCTCCGTCGCTTCGTAGCGACCGAGCTTTGGCTCGGACTTGGTTGCTACGCAGCGACCGGACAGCGTGTATGCGTGGTAATTACGCAACGGTCGAGCTTGGTTAGTTTGGTTTGAATCTTCAAGGATACTTTCTCGTAAAAACTTCGTGTTTGGTTATATTTTACGAAAGTTACATCTTCCTTTTTACTATCTCTTTCGGAAATACGATCTCCGAGGATTTTCGGGTGGTAATTCCGTCGTAACCGTTTTTGACTCCAACACTCCACATAGGGTACAACAAATATCCCCTTGAATCTCCCTTGCCTGTAAATTATTCCGAACTGCTATGCATCCTGTCACTAATTGCCATAGAAAATGTTTTAGCTTTGGTGAGCACCGTATTTTCCAGCAGTAAGCCTTCAAAACATCAACTGTGGGACCAATCAGTAATGGTGGTCTTTCTTTGTCTGGATAAATCCGTTCTACCTGATATCCTCATTTAATCGTATATTTTCCATTTTTTGTAAAGTGCCATCCATCTCTATCCACCCTCTGATTCCTACTTAGTGGAATGCTTTCTATAAGTTTCGCATCCTGAGGATCCACCAAATCCCAAATTACCTCTACATTCCAAGTACGCGAGGTAGAGTCAATGAGGGACTCTACTGTAAGATGGGGGTATAGATTGTGTTGATTTTTATTAGCTGGTCTCGATATATATATATATATATATATGAATTATCTTTTTATTTTTAAATATATTTTTAGATTTTGGATAATTCTTACTATTATTAATTTTAATCACTTCTCTAATAAAAAATTAAATTAATTTTTATTTTTGGCTAATATATATATATATATATATATATATATATATATATATATATATATATATATATATATATATTATTCATTAGTGATACGAACAATATTAGCTATTCTAACTTTTAATGTGAGAATTCCGTTGCAAAAATAATCACTTAACAAATAATAGTATAGATTTATGTAAGCAACGTCACATCTTATTATATAAAGTTTGGTTCTTTAAAGTTGCTAATTAACATGATCGCGACACATAGCAATTATATATTTAAGATTGTGACATGTATTAATCTATCTCATAATTAAAAATATATATACTAAGATATTAATAAAAACAAATTTTACTTAAAATCTTATTATATATTATTTAATAATAATTTTCCGTTTTAAATTCCTAATGAAAATAAAATTGCAAAAGATTATTTGATAATAATCAATAATGTTATTACAAACCCACAAATTTGTGTAAAATATACAAATAGTATTAAATTATATCATAATCAAAAATATATATACTAAAATTATAAAAACAATTTTTCTTAAAAATTAATTATAAATATTATTTAATAGTCTTATTATTATAATTATTATTATTATTATTATTATTATTATTATTATTATTATTATTATTATTATTGTTATTTTTATTTTTTGTTATAATGTTTGTTTTAAGATATACTAAAGATAGAGAATTATATGAGATACACATTAAGTTTTCAGAAAAAATGTTAAACAAAAACGAGTTGTAAAATCCTACAAGTACAATAAATTATTTAATAAAACACGAAGAAAAACTAACTTTAAAATAAATAATATTACTTTTTAAAAGCATAATTTAAAGAAAATTATAAAAGTACTCTTATTATTTTCTTATAAGTAAATAAACTTTTTAATACATAATTTTATGTTAAAAAATTATGACAAAAAATAGCTACAAATATTTCACATTTGTATTTAGGTTTAAACTTCTACATATAATTTTTACAAACACAAAAGTATTTACATGAAAAGTGATACATGAGTATTTGATAGAAATTTTATATTTTTTATATCCTAGACAAAATATAATTAGGGTAATTCTCTTAAATAGACTATTTTCAAGTTTTGGTCACAAAAATAGATCACAAGAAGAAAAATGACCAAAATGTTTCATTTAATAGGTAAAAGGACCATAATACCCTAGATATATAAAAAAAATGAAAAATTTAAAAAAATAAAAAATATTTTTTTATAGTTTTAAATTATATGTTTTCAAATTTGAACTTTTTATAATTTTTTTATAATTGTTTTAAAATTTTCTTTTTGTAATTCGACAATACTTTTTGAAACTATTTTTAAAATTTTTATTTTCAAATTTCAAATTTTTACTTTTTATTTTATAAAATTTTAAACCTCAATCCCAAATCTCCACCCCTAACTCTAAACCTTAAGGTTTGGATTAGTTAACCATAGGGGTATAAATGTATATTTACCTCTTTAATGAAACATTTTGGTCATTTTGATCCTTAGAGTCTATATTTGTGACTAAAATTTTTTTAGTGATATCATAGGGTATTTCCCATATAATTATAAAAGATGATGTAATAATAATTTCCTTTTCTCTAATCCTACAAAACTGTAAGAGAATATTTGATAGTTATTTTCATTTTTTATAAAAAAAATCTTAAACAAAAGAAATTTGTATAATATTTTTAAGTCCTAACCAAAAGAGAATTGGAAAAATTTATTTGATATTATTTTTAAGAGAGTGTTTGATGATGAACATGATACTAAAAATTATTTAATTAACAAAAGAAGTGTAAAATTATTATTGATACGATTTGTAAAAATAGCAATTTTAAAAATATTTATTAATAACTAAATATAATTATTTGATAGCAATATAGTTTTTTTCTGAAATTCAAAAGAGAAGATAATTGTAATAGGTTATATGAAAGTAATTTACCTATTCGAAAATTTTAAACAAAATTGTAAAATAGTATTTAATATTATTTTTTTATTTTTATTGTAAATAAAAAGAAGATTTATAAAATAGAATGTTTTCCTTTTTAAAAAAATCCTAGCAAAATAAAATTTTAAAGACTTATTTAATAAAATATTAAATTAGTATATAAGAACATGTATAATGTTGTCATTGATTCGATTGGTGTATGTAACTTTCATTTCTTATTTTGGATTGTGTTCAGTTTAAATGTTTATGTATAGTATTTTCTCTAATCCTTAGTATAAAGTTTATAACAACTCATCTATGAACCATGATTATAAAATACAAATATTAACTTGAACTTATGTGTGAGAACAAGTTTTAATTATAAAATAAATTTTAAACAACATATGCAAAAAAAAAAACAATCATAATACTATAATAAAATGATTTATTATTTTATGATTTTTATTAAATTAAAACATCAAACAAAACCCGTTGCAAATAGGGGGGGGGGGTGTATTGAACTTTAGACACATTTTCTATAGCATGCTGTAATATTTATGTGACAAATATAAAGCGGAAAAGAGAAAACTAAAAAAAAAATTTGAATATAAAACATAATATAAAAAAATTAATTAAAAACTAAAAAAAAGAAAGAAGTAAAAGTTATTTATTGGTTAAACTGGTGGTTTGATATCGGATTCTAGATTTTACTGGGTTTTTGTGGGTTTCTAAATATTAGATTTTTTCACAACTGAATTTTTTTTTGGGTTATCGGATTTACCGGTTCAATTGCGGGTCCGGATTGGATTTCCACACATGGCTGAAAAGTAATCGGACAGGGGGAAACAAAAAGAAAAGGCCGAGCTAAATCATTCTCCAGTTGGGCCCATTAGACTGAAAAACACGTCCATAGCCTCAACCCTAAGTTTTCAAAGGTCGCAGCCACTTTTAGAGAAAAAAAAGGACCACCTTTCGGTCTCGGTCTTGCGAAGATGATTCTGCTAACAGAAACAGCGGCGGGATTTGCGCTCTTCAGAGTCATGAGAGATAATGTGGAGGTGACTCATCGTTCTTCGCTTCTTGTTTATTTCCTCCACCTTCTGAGTTACTGTTGTTCTAAAAGTATATCGATCGATTTAGTTGCAGGATCTGGAAAATGAGTTTTCAACTCTAGAATCTGCACAAGAGGTTTGTTTATTTTGTTTAATGTTGAGTTCACTAAGGCGAGCTTATCTGAGTGATTGAACTGGAGATAAGGATAGAAGAATCAGAGAGGGTTTCTCATTTTTTTTTCCCTTTTGTGTACAGATGGTTGCCCTGATTGGTTTTAAGAAATTCGAGGACACAGATGAAGCTCACCTAGAAATCTCTCGAGTGGTCTTTGATTTAGCTATTAGTGAAGATTTCTTAAATTTTTTGAGGGCTAACTGTCAACAACATGAAATCTTGGGTGTCGCTTATCAACCGCTAGCACGTGCCATCCATGTCAAGTCTCTCAACACGGTTTGTATTATTAATATATATTGTTTTTTTTTTTTGGTCTGTGTTACGAATTTTTTACTCAATACAGGAACATACGATCATTTGCGAGTGCAGCCCCAGAACAATGGCACTTGGCCGAGGTGTTAGACTTCAGCTTGCAGGACTCATTGATGATCAAAACTTGGATACTCTGACGAGGAGTTTGTCCCACAGCATTGCGGTTCAGAACTTTAGGAGTTTGTCCCACAGCATTGGAGTTCAGAACTATGGCCCGGTATGTTTTAAGTTTATCCTTGTTTCAAAATGATTCAAAATAGTTTCACTAATAATCATTATGTTTATTTTCATGAATTTTGGTTAGGCTAATAACCCAACTAGGTACACACCATTGTACACAGTTAGTGACGAGCTTGATAATGTCAACAAAGAAATTAACAGACTGGCCTGTAAGCTTAAGGATTGGTATGGTTCTCATTTTCCCGAGCTTGCTCGGATCATAAGAGACAATATCCTATATGTCAAGTCTGTTTTGACGATTGGACACCGGTTTTATGCCCCATATTCCGACTTCACTGAGGTAGTTATTTTTCATGTTGTCAAATTAACTGAACATGACGATCATCTTTAATCCTGGTTCTTGACGGATTGCAGATATTAAAGGCTGAAGTTGTTTCCAAATTGGTAGAAGCTGCCGCGTCTTCTATGGGAGAGGAGTTAACTGAGCAGGACTTGGAGGAAATCCGGGCACTATGTTGTCACATCCTTGCTACTATTGACGCTGCAGACAAGCTTTCAAAGACCCTGACTAAGTCAATGCAAACTATGGCTCCGAATCTGACTACCTTACTTGGTGCGCGAGTTGCTGCTCGTCTGATTTCTGATGGAGGTAGCTTAAAGAAACTATCCAGATTAACTGCGAGCAAGATTCAGATTCTTGGAGCAAAAAGGATGCAGGTTCATAAAAAGCACAATGCTCCCGATCGTGGCAACCAGAAGTACGGATGGATTTGCTTGGCAGATCTGGTTCGTCGAGCTCCAGACTGGAATAATGGGAAGGGAAAGATGTGCCGCTCATTAGCAGCTAAAGTCGCTCTCGCCATTCGTTGTGATGCTCTCGCTGTTCCTCCTAATCCTGATGCTGCACTTGCAGACCTTGACACGGTAACTCAGTCTCGTGTTTGTCTCATTTTTGTCATAACTTTTCCTTACCTATTTTGACTTTTTCTTTTTTTTTGATGTCTCATTATAGCTCGAAGCAAGGTTGGCAAGACTTTGGGGCATGTGATCTGGTGTGGCCTTACCACTCCTGCTAATGTAAAGATTACTTTCTTTCTTTTTTGTTCTAACTTTGGATTTCTGTTTATACTTATGCTGCATTTGAATTGTATATTTGTTTCTCTTGTTTAGGTCACACGACGAGTAGAAGACGAAGGAAGAATAAAATTTAGGACCTGAGTAAGAAAATAGTATCGTAGAGCGGTTTCATATGGAAGGAGTAAAATGCTAGTGTTAATGAGAGTAGATATGCTTTTATGATTGCATTTTAAAAAATGAGTGAGGACCTTTTATTATAAACTCTCACTCGACAAAAGACCTACGAATATGTGAAAACGATTTATGAGTTCAACATGTTCACGGAGGATCTCCTTTTGTAAGTTGTGCAAAGCACACACTTGCTGTGCATTTTCTAGCTGCGAAACTAAATTCCCTGGTTCTCCCGGCTGATGCACTTTATCCAAAACAAATATCTAGGAAGTATGAACACTATCAGTACAAAATCCTCGAAACAGATCATTCGAATATTATATGTTCCACAAAGCGCCGCATTTATTTGGGGCAAATTGTTTCAAAAATTACTATCTTTTAATTTTAAATTTACATCTAATCTATTAAAACAGAAGTACAAAAAAAACTTGAATCCGAATTTTCCTCAATAATTACCATCTCATGACATTGTAAATAATGTCATCATAATTAGTTTAACGAAATCTATCTTGCGATTTTAAATTCCAAATTTATGTAGAAACTAATTCATAATTTGTATAAAAACTACTTTCCAAAGTTGTTTCCATATATTTCTCGTGCGATCTTAACAATGGAATAATACCTTATTTTTTATGGAAACATTATCATACTTTAAATCTCTATAGAAACTAATTTCGAAAGTTGTTTCCGTATATCTCTCGGGCAAGCTAAATCATGTTTCTTCTTATCTCCAGTCTTGCCTCCCAAGATATTCCTTAAAAATTGCCAATCAATTGTAGTTTCCATATTTTGTGCCACTTATTCTAACAATACCTAATATTAATTAGCATATATTTTCAGATATTCGTTAATTTTAAAAAATTCAATGACGATGATATTTTCACTGTATAATTCATCGGTTTACTTTGGGTTGTCATTTGTCAAACCCTATGACATAGATCGAGGATGCTGATTCTCACTGCAAGAGTCATGCCAGCAAAGGCCTTGTACGTGGCTGATATCAAGTTGCCTCCGTCCTACATGTAAAAAACCATCTCTCTTGTGATCGTCTCAGATGTTCTGGATTATCTGTTCCAAGTACCTGAACAGTATCATGCCAAACTTGCTAGAGTTGCTTCAGATGGCCTGGTTCTTTTTGCAGGTAATCTACCTTAAAACTTTGAGAGTAATAAAAAAATTTATTCGAGTTTTGGGTTCCTAACTTTTGGCCTTGGATTGTTTCTAGGTCTCCCTGGTCAACAAAGGGCTAAGGTTTACTACACTCTGTTCTCAGTTATTTTATAAGTAGCATTAGCATAATAGTTTGTGTAGCTAGCCGTTTGCACTGAACACATGATTAAATGACTGGTTCTTCGTCCAGACAAGCTTAGAAAAAAACGAAGCACCAAACAAGATGTTTGAACAAGCTGTTTCCAAAGGATCATACAATGGTTGCCAAGTCTTCCACCTCAAAACATTACATTAATCATCCACTACTGTTCCACACTAAAGCATATTCACACGTAAGAAAAAAATAGCATAATCGTTTTTTAAATAGAAAAAAAAATAGCATAATCATTATTATCCTCTGTATTTTGTAACAAAGTTTTTGTCCTTTGTATCCATCAACACAATTTTTTCATATTGAATTTAAATCATCAGTATCACCAGTAATCACCCCCCATAAACACTTGGCATGTTTAAATCAATGGAACTTAAGGTTATCCCTTACAATGACCTCTCTACCCGCAACCGCAGACGTAAACTTGATTGCATTGTGACAATCAACCTAAACGTCATCGCTAGCTTCTCGCTGTGATGTCCACCAGGACCACCGCAAAAAAAAAAAAAAAACAGATTTTTTGTGTAAAATATTAATATTCTTTTATTCTAATAAAAGTGAAGTACAAAACAATATTAACCTATTTTAAAATGATTTTCTTACATTTTTTTCTTTTTTTAGCTAATTTTAACCACTTTATTTATTGTCTTTTCCAAATAATTCGATTTTATTTATTACAGAATTACAATTTTTTTCTATTTTAAGGTTTTTGTTACCTCTTTTACATTATTTTTTCCACTCTTCCTAATTACTTCATTAATTATATTAACTATAATAATTCGAAAATATTTATTTTACGTGTTAACCATAATAATTTCATAAGTTTGAGTGAAATTGATTCATTCATAACAAGAATTCAACATGTTAATATTTTTTTTATTATTTGTTTAAATACAATTAGACATAGGCATCCATGTTTCCGTTCAGGTACGGATCGTTTTTATTGGATATTAGATTTTTGGATTTAAAATTAAATTTTGTTGGATATTATAAATTTTCGGACGGAGTTTAGAAATGTCCAAATAACCAAATCCTTTCGGGTCCAGATAAATATGTAGGAACCTAGAAATATCCAAATAAATTATGTATTTAGAAATGTCATCAAACTATTTATAAGAATGTAAAATTAACACCCGCACGGACGTGCGGGTCAAACTCTAGTTTATCTTTATAACATCTGTGATGAAAACTATCATAAACATGTAAAATATGTTTAGGACCTTTTCAACCAAATTTATAAAAAATTTAAAATACGTAAATCGAACAAATATTGGTCTCTTTCTTACCAAAAGGAGGACCCGAATTTGGATCTGGGACGACCATACCATTGGTTCCTCTATATTAGTTGCTCTATACCACATACCTTTTTAGACCTTATAAATTTTTCATTAGGTTCTTTTTTGTTATGAACCAGATTGTGTATAGCTCATAACCAAGAGATTATACCATCAGCGGCCCAAGAAAGAGAGAGTCGGCCAGCTTTTCATTTTCCTTATGTCTTTATGTTTTCCTTTTTCCTAGTTGGATTATGATTTGTACTCTTTCCATTTATCTATGACGGTGTAATCTCCTATATAAGGAACCTCTATGTTATGAATAAAGATAGACTTTTCCATTACTTTCACAACACGTTATCAGCACGATTGATCTCTAAAACCCTAAGCTAAAATATCGACCATAAACCCTAAATATCTCTCCATTGCTAAAACCCTAATCTCTATCGATCACCTCTCTTTGATCATGACCCTGATCTGTATTCGACCACTGATTTCAACAAGATCGATCTGTGGACTGATCTCTGCAAGTTTCAGTACGCCTCAACTATTCCAGATTGTACGATCAGCCTGTTCCAGTCCGTGATCAAACTGTTCTAGATCTACAAGTTCTTTGACTGCAAGTACCAGCTCGCGTACCAACAATCCCGATCAGCTCAACCGAAGCTAAGTTTTCGATCTCTATCTGAATCTCCATCGATCTCTTTCTCTCTCTATCGATAAACCCTAATCACTTTCGATCTCAACTTGTACCCGATCTCAGCTCGCGAACTGCAAGGAAACAGTTTGGACCAGTCTGCGTAAGGTTCCAGTTTGTACCAGTCCACGTAAGCTCATTCTCTTGGTGGTCCATTCAACCCACCAAAGGTTTAAGGTATACCTAAACTCTAAGAACCCAGAATCGAATGAACTAATGTTCAAAGTGAAACCCTAAAATCTGTAAACCCTAAATTACGTGTGCATGGATTGTTTTATTTGATTGATTGAATGTTTTTTTGAGGTTTAAATCCGTGTGAGTTAGGATTGATAGTTTTTATAAGCTGATTGAATGATTTGAGGTTTAATATTGCATGTTAGAATTTGTTATAATATAAACCCTAATTCGAATTGATAAACCCTAAAATAGAATCCGTGTATTGCATAATCCGAATTGAATGTTTTGAGGTTTCATATTATACTAGGTTGATAGCATGATATAATCAACTGTTCTGAGATTTAAGATTATTTGCTAGAAGCTGATTGATTGATAAAACCCTAATTTCAAATTGAAACCCTAAACCCTGATTTGCGTATTCCTAAAATCAGACTGCTTGATTCCATCTAGCTAATATCAGCCTTGAAACTAATAAATATCAGCCTTGAAACTGATTAATAAAATTGATAGAATCAGCCTTGAAACTGATTGTTTTGGTTTTTCATGATTGAAACCCTATTTTTGGATCGAAACCCTAAATTGTGTAATGCTTGAATCCGTTTGATTATTTTTGATTATTGATCCAATTGCTAGTCTTGATAAAACCTAATTGAATCTGATTGTTAGTCTAGCTAAATCTCATACCTAAAACTGATTGATTAATTGCTAAACCTTGATTGAATGTTTTAATATTACCCTTGCACATATAGAATCCGATTGCTAAGAATGAGTGCATCATATCTACTTGGCCGTGTGGCCAGTTTGCATCATATATCATCCTGACCAACATGTTTATGTTATGCGCATGATCTGATTATTATCACCTTTGCATGATATGATTGTTTTAAATTTAGGTTCCATTTTTCCACTCCTATACATATAGAATCAGTATCTAGGTTTGCATTATAACCATATGACTGCATGAAAACATATAGAAATTGCTTGTTTGGTCGATACCCTTGGTTGATAAATCTGTGTGACTTATTATGCATCATATATCACCTTGGCAGTGTGGCCTTATTGCATTATATCACCTTTGGCCGTGTGGCTTGTTTGCTTATTAGAAATGTATTGACTTGATAGCATGTCTTGTTTATGGCCGTATGTTAAATATTTTATGAGATCTAAAATTGATTGATATATGATTTGAGATGTCGAAAATCAACTTGGATTTTGCTGCCCTAAATCTCTCAGGAGATAATTATTTGAAATGGACACTGGATACTGAGTTTATCCTAAAGTCAAAGGACTTGGTGAATGAATCACAAAAGGCGATAATGCCAAATGAGAAAGATTGATACATGGCAATATTAATTATTAGCCATCATCTTATTAAGAGTCTCAAAGATCAGTATCTGACTATAGAGAATCCTCTAGACCTTTGGACAGAGTTAAAAAATCGAGATATGATCACCAAAGAACGGTGTTATTACCAAAGGCCCTATTTGATTGGAGGAATCCCAGAATCCAGGACTATAAGTCTGTGGATGAGTATATTGCTAGATGTGCAAAATAATGGATTACTGATGAGAAACAGTGAATTGAGACCTCATGTATTAACCCCATTACCTGATACCAATAAGGCCGCAGAAAAAAAAGGTAACTACGTCCAGAATGATAGACCACACGGCCATGACCGTGGAGGGTGGAAAGGACGTGGTCATGGCCACTATAACACATTTGGCCGTGGGAATCACTATGGCAGAGGCCGTGGGTATCAACCCAATTTGAGCCATGGTCAAGGCAGTGGCCGCGGTATATCCTTTAAACCACAAAGCTCGACCAAATCAGTGTGCCATAGATGTGGAATGGGGAACCAATGGGCTAAGATATGAAGGACTCTCAAAGAGAGTCTGAAAGGAAAGAATCTTGAAACCCACTTGGTCTATAAAGATGGTGAAAATAATTTCGAACATGATCAAGATGATCTTATGGAATATGAGACTTATTATTGCCTAAAAGAATCAAGTTGATAGTCTGATTTCGACATCAAACTTGTGTGATTGCTTTGCTTGTGTGCTTTCTCTGATTTTTATCTCCTTGAATTTATTTCTATTACATTGTCTGCTTAAATTAAATGAATGAATGATTATTCTATATGAGTACACTGAAAAACACCAATATAAGTACTAAAACAGGTATCGGTTTGACTAACTATCTGGGTAACAGTTTGATTAAGTAGATTGCTTGTTAGACTAGTTAAATGCTTGCTCGTTTAATTAATCTTGTTGATTGAGGTTAGTCAGCTCTTGGTAAGGGAATGATTAATTGGTTGAGTTGTTAAGAATTATGTTATTTGGTTATGTGATAGAATCTTACTGAGTCAGTCATGAGTACATGTTTGGTCAGAAAATCCTACTTGGATTCTAGAGCCAAGTATTTTCCTTAGGAATTGAGATTAGTAGAGTGCTAGGTAACTCGCAAGTGTGTGAGGTAGAGTTGAGAACCTAGTGGTGGTTCTACTCTTTGCAGGTCATTGCTTCCTTAAATTGGTACCACTAAGCCGGTCGTGGTCCGGAAAGTGGTGGCCTTGGTTTAGTTTGGTTGATCACCAAGGCTGAGTGTCACGCGTGGATGTGGCAGCCCCCGGCGAGTCCGATAGAGGACCGGGGCACGGCGATTCCGATTGAAGACCGTGACCGAGTGATTCCTGAGCGCATACGCCTGTGTGGTGTAATAGTGAAGGGATTGCCGGTGTCCCTTGTGTGGAGGAAGAATGATTTTGTCGGGCCCAATCAGAGTGTCATGTAGAGTAGAGGGTTGTGAAACCCTAGATTGAGTGGTAACACCAAAATACGGTGTTAAGAGTTAGACTCGAGTCATAGTTAATTAGTGTCTTGTTATTGTGAATGGTGTGGTTAAATTAAAGATTGGTTGTTAACTTGTTTTTCATGCAGGTTCCCGTTACTTGAAGTTAGATTCATGTCAGGAGGCCTTGTTTAACTTAGTAACGGTTTAATTAGATAATAGTTGAGGTTATTTATTTGTGATAGATTGCTTAGCCTTAGCTTTGATTGCATGCTAGGGCTAGATTGATTGTTGTTTTGGGTTGTCCGGGTTATAGTCTAGGTTGCGGGTAGAGGCCGCCAGCTCACTGAGTAATACTAGATTACTCATCCAACTCCGTTGTCCTTTTTGCAGGTCGCTTTAGGTAAGGATGATCGGATAGCTTGGTGCTGGACGTTAGGACCGCCAGTGTATATTTTCATGCCTTTTGTAAACGGTATTGTGAATTGTGTTATCTTGACTCGATTTGACATTAGGCCGAGCCCAGTCTTGAATTATTCATTGTATGAATATTTCCTAAATCCATAAAAGTAATTGTTTTATATGCGCTTCATGAGTACTCTGATATTTGACTAGTCCGGTCTAACACAACGTTAGGTCGTGGTACGGGTTGAAAAGCCTTAGGCCTTGATCTAACGGAAAACGCTAACTCTTAGTCGGGTTGCAAAGCCTTTCACCATGACTTAGCGGGAAGGGTTAGTGGATGAACTAGTCTAGGTCGTGGACTAAATTTTGTGACTCTGACCGGATCGTCCCTAACCCGTCACGTAGCGCTTTCGGACCATGGTGTTGGGTTGGACGGTTAGTCATGTTCTTTTTTGATTGTTGGCTGGCCGGTTGGCTCATTCATCTCTAACCCTGGGTATTGGACGGCCGATCGGTCATGTTCTTGTTTGATTGTTCGCCAGTTGGTCGACCATATGTCTAGGACGGTTCGAGGGTGTTATAGAGGTGGTATCAGAGCATGGTTTCATCCATGCTTCCGGAACTCATGATTTAATCGGTTTTTCATATATTTTATCGAGTCAAAATGAGTCACAAAAGGCGTTAGGGGACTGGTCACGTCCAGCGATAGGATTTATTGGTTTAGTAGAGTCTAGAATTGTTCGGTTGCTTGGATTAAATTGTTAGGTTACTGGTTAGGATTGCTAGGTTGTTTCGGTTGGCATTGTGAATAGGTTGCTACTAGTATTTGTTGGGTTAGTTGTTGACTAACTTGCGTGTGAAGTGTTCTTTAATTTACAACTAAGAAGTGTGTTCGTTGATCGGAACTTTAAGGGGTGGAAACCTTAAAGTAGAGAGAGTTCGAGGCCAAAAACCTAAAGCTGAAGAGAAAGAGGAGAGACTTCTCAGAGGGACTGGACCACTGTAAGGACTGGACAGATGGAAAAAAAAAGAGACTTCAGTGGAAAGGATTTCATCAGAGTTTGTGGGCAGAAAGAGATCAAGAAAGGATTCGGGATATTATGAGCAAGGACGATATCTATCTTAGCGACAAGATAGTATCATGGGCAATGAAGGTGTTATGGCAGAGCAACAATAAGAAGGTGATCCAGCAATCTTTAACTGAAGAGATATGAAGACGAGTTTGGAGACCTTGAGGAGGACATTCAAGGAGCAGTGGTAGGACAGAGTAAAGAGATTGCGGAGACGAGTTAAGAATGAGTGAAGCATGGGAATTCAAGAAGTTAAGAAAAGAATTCAAGACCAAGGGGAATGTTAAGAAATGTATCAAGGTAGAAGTGAGCTCAGAATCCAGAGTCTGGGTGGAGACCAAAGAAATCAAAAGAAGACATCAAAGGAGAGCCAACAAAGAAGCACAAGACAACAAGACAGAGTTATCCAAGAAGTAATCACCATCACAACACATCAAGGAGGAGTATGCTGTGAAGCTGAGCATTTGTGAAACTAAGAATTCGAGGATGAATTCTATTAAGGGGGGGGGGGGGGGGAGAATGTGATAGCCCACCATTCGGGATAAAATGGTCGAGATCAATTTGTCGAGAAGATTGGTTGAGGATCAACTTGGTGGTCGAACCGCAGGCGAAAAAGATCGATCGGGATATTTCAAAGAACGAGTTGGTTGAAGAATTGAATCTGAGTGAACTATGAGTCGAATAAGCTGCTCGACCATAGTTAGAAGATGTGTTACATTGATCAAACGGACGTTTTGGAAGCATAGTGTTTCTTCACCGCGAAGTTTTCTCCAAAACTTCGTATCAGCGGAATATTAAATCAGAGACATCGTAAGTTGGAAGCAGGACAGGAATTAAGCAGGATGGGAAGTGAGCACGAAGGGATCGAAGCACGACAGGAAAACCCAAAATCGGGTAAAAACCCTAATTTCGGTGCTATGAAATTTTTCAAGGAAGCCGAAGGCTCGGAAAATATTTTCTGTCATGGTCAGAAATATTTTGGAGTTTATTAAAATATTCAGAGCATCAGAACGAGAGAAGAAAAATATTCGGGATTGATCGCAGGCCAAAAATTCACCAGAAGGATCGAAATCGTGCAAATGAACTGAGAAGCTCGATGTGTCTCAATGCATGACTCAAGGACATGGTGTCAAGTGTCTAGCAAGCTGAGTTTCAACCGAAGCACGACATGTCGCCGTGCATAAATCTGGAACATGCAGCATGACATGTATAAGCACGAGATGTCGCCGTATATGCAACCGAAGCATGCTGATTGACATGTAACAGGCCGTGTGTCGCGTTGCATGGACTCCAGCCATGCAGAAAGACATTTTTGCGCCTGTGTGTCGCTACGCATGCAACCGGAAGCATGCGGGCTGACACACAGTCACTTGTGTGGTTCGATATTACTGGTCGATGATTTCTATAAATACCCATGCCTCCCCTCAGTTTCAGA
Organism: Brassica incana; assembly: GCA_945779075.1. Taxonomy (NCBI): domain Eukaryota; kingdom Viridiplantae; phylum Streptophyta; class Magnoliopsida; order Brassicales; family Brassicaceae; genus Brassica; species Brassica incana. The sequence continues at coordinate 2,823,366 of CALZFW010000007.1, forward strand.
CATCCATTCCACACCAAAAGCAAAGTAAAAACATGGGTAGAGAGAGAGAGAAAGAAAGAAAGTGAGAGATTTTAGAGTATGGTCGATTCTAAAGACCGATACTCCACCGAGAAGGCAAATTCTGCCCAATCGGCGATTCTCTACAACTGTGAGGCGGAAGCTCTGTCAAAATCAATCCATCCACGCCAGTCAGCTTCTTCTAAGGTCAAGTAGAGGTGCTGCTCAGATTAGTTCATAACAGTTAAAGTTTTGAAGCTCGATACTCCACAAGAAGCCCGAAGGAATCGTTCAAGAAGCTATAAAAGGTTATGCTCGAGTTGAATTTTGTACAGAGACGTATCAGGGGAGGTTATTTCCAAGTCAAGATCAGTCCAGTCCAGTCCATTCAAGTCGTCTATTGGGTTTTGGCTAAGTCTTTTCCGATCAACCAGCTGCCTCTGGCCTAGAACACTGTGAGTTGGATTGTTGAATTCCACTTGGAATTTAGGGTTGATCGAGTCTGCATATAAATTAGAATGATCACGTTACTGGGTGATAGAGTCCTTAGGGTTATTTTATTTATGGAACCGGACTCAGTTTAGCAAGGGCTAAGCTGAGATGAAAGGAATTAAGACTGAGTTAATAACCTGTCTAGGACTAGGGCTAAGATGCATCATGTTTTCTATTATTGCGTGTTGATATGGTTGAGTGCAGGTACCCATTATCTTTAAAGATAGTTTCATAGCAGGAGGCTAACTATCTAGGTAACAGTTTGATTAAGTAGATTGCTTGTTAGACTAGTTAAATGCTTGCTCGTTTAATTAATCTTGTTGATTGAGGTTAGTCAGCTCTTGGTAAGGGAATGATTAATTGGTTGAGTTGTTAAGAATTATGTTATTTGGTTATGTGATAGAATCTTACTGAGTCAGTCATGAGTACATGTTTGGTTAGAAAATCCTACTTGGATTCTAGAGCCAAGTATTTTCCTTAGGAATTGAGATTAGTAGAGTGCTAGGTAACTCGCAAGTGTGTGAGGTAGAGTTGAGAACCTAGTGGTGGTTCTACTCTTAGCAGGTCATTGCTTCCTTAAATTGGTACCACTAAGCCGGTCGTGGTCCGGAAAGTGGTGGCCTTGGTTTAGTTTGATTGATCACCAAGGCTGAGTGTCACACGTGGATGTGGCAGCCCCCGGCGAGTCTGATAGAGGACCAGGGCACGGCGATTCCGATTGAGGACCGTGACCGAGTGATTCCTGAGCGCCTACGCCTGTGTGGTGTAATAGTGAAGGGATTGCCGGTGTCCCTTGTGTGGAGGAAGAATGATTTTGCCGGGCTCAATCAGAGTGTCGTGTAGAGTAAAGGGTTGTGAAACCCTAGATTGAGTGGTAACACCGAAATACGGTGTTAAGAGTTAGACTCGAGTCATAGTTAATTAGTGTCTTGTTATTGTGAATGGTGTGGTTAATTAAAGATTGGTTGTTAACTTGTTTTTCATGCAGGTTCCCGTTACTTGAAGTTAGATTCATGGCAGGAGGCCTTGTTTAACTTAGTAACAGTTTGATTAGATAATAATTGAGGTTATTGATTTGTGATAGATTGCTTAGCCTTAGCTTTGATTGCATGCTAGGGCTAGATTGATTATTGTTTTGGGTTCTCCAGGTTAGAGTCTAGGTTGCGGGTAGAGGCCGCCAGCTCACTGAGTAATACTAGATTACTCATCCAACTCTGTTGTCCTTGTAGCAGGTCGCTTTAGGTAAGGATGATCGGATAGCTTGGTGCTGGAAGTTAGGACCGCCGGTGTATATTTTCTTGCTTTTTGTAAACGGTATTGTGAATTGTGTTATCTTGACTCGATTTGGCATTAGGCCGGGCCCAGTCTTGAATTATTCATTGTATGAATATTTCCTAAATCAATAAAAGTAGTTGTTTTATATGCGCTTCATGAGTACTCTGATATTTGACTAGTCTGGTCTAACACAACGTTAGGTCGTGGTACGTGTTGAAAAGCTTTAGGTCTTGATCTAACGGAAAACGCTAACTCTTGGTCGGGTTGCAAAGCCTTTCGCCATGAATTAGCGGGACGAGTTAGTGGATGAACTGGTCTAGGTAGTGGAGTAAATTTTGTGACTCTGACCGGATCGTCCCTAACCCATCACGTAGCGCTTCCGGCCCATGGTGTTGGGTTGGACGGTCAGTCATGTTCTTGTTTGATTGTTGGCTGGCCGGTTGGCGCATTCATCTCTAACCCTAGGTATTGGACGGTCGGTCGGTCATGTTCTTGTTTGATTGCTCGCCGGTTGGTTGACCATATGTCTAGGACGGTTCGGGGGTGTTACAATGGGGTTGAGCTGTTTGTTCACAGGGATGAACTTGATTATGGTCCTCATATCCCAGATTCTTTATATCTCTATAAAACAAAATTATTGGTAATAGTTCAAAGTCTAAAATTAGTGCCAGAGTTTTTGTTTGAGAAACAAACATTACAGGGAAAATGGCTTTTTTCACCACAACGACTCTTCTCTGTTAAACGTCTAGATTAAGCGAAATCAGCAAGAACATAGAGTATTAGGTTTACATTAGGTTGATGCAACCTGACAACAAAAAGAAGAAATACAGTCCTTTGATGTTTGATGTTTAGATTAGGTTGTTGTTTCCACAAGAATTATTGGTATTAGTAGCGTCGAGAAAATGCTACCATATAGTTTTCGTAGCGTTTTTATAAACGCTATTCCAGTCGTAGCTATAATAGATTCCCTATCGTATCATATTTTCATGTGCAATAAAAGAATAGATATTGTAGCGTTTTTCATGTGCTATATCAAACTGTATTAATAGCGTCTTATTTTTTGCTATTACATATTTTTATATGACGTTTTTCTTGCGCCATAACATATTGACATAAGTTGATTTATTTTATATATATATATTATTCATCTATTTGACATATTTTAATTTTTAAGTTGAATTATAAAATTATTGTGATGAATTATCAAAATTAAATATACAAAACAAAAGAAGTTAGACAAGTTTGCGGGTTTGTAATAACAATATTGATTAATATAACATAAGTAGACTAATATAGATCGACATAAATTGATTCAGAATAGTTTAAATTAATTTGAATCGTATAAATCTGATTTTTTTTTAAAAAAAAAAATTGTTTTTTTTGACATCTAAAAAAAATTGTATTTATAGGAGGATAACTGAAATGTGTTAAACTTTTTTTTTAACCTTCTAGAACCTATTTGATTAAAGGGCCAAGCCCAAAATATTACAAATCCCAAATATTTCAATTTAGACCCACAGAAATACACTAGGCCCACCCAAGAAAACCCTAGAAACAACACAAAACGAGGTGCCGCCGCTACGATCCACGGCCACACCCTCGCTTCAAGTCACCGCCGGTGAACCAACCGACGATTCACCGGGACACAACAGCACTCACTAGCTCCACAAACTCATCACCGCAAACGCTTTCAATCCAAGTGTGTCCAATATCAGAGAGAATCAATCGGTAAACCGAGATCTCTCCGCCTCCATGCATCACCAGAACTAGGAAGAAAGCTTCGCCGAAATATCACCCTTAAAGAATGGTAAGTCACACTCTCCTCCTTCTTCAATCTTTAATCTAATTTTAGATTCAACCTTAGGGCTGTTTAGTGCTCTTGATGACTTTGACAGACGAGATGACTCAAACAAGTCTCTTACTTACCGAAGATTTGTTTCATTGTACAGCATTGTCTATACAAAAACTTATGTCAATGAATTACCTATTTGAATGTTCTCTAATCATTGACATCGTTTACAGGTGGAGAAATCAGTGAAACCATCCTCAAAAGACACTACACCTGTTGAAAGTACAAGGCAAGCTTTTGCATCTAGACCAGTGGCCAGAAACCTAAAAGGTGTTGGTGATCTTGCAGAGGACTTATCTCATATCACTGATGCTGAGGTAACAATAAACAATGTCTACCTTTATGCTCATCACACATGTATTCAAATCGTTACATTTGAAAGAAGGATGTAGTTTGTTTCTGTGGAAGTTTTATCTGATTTTGAATCATATTAATGGGTTTATCATAGCCTCTGTAACCACGACAATTGTTCCTGGATTGTGGCTAACACGCTATTGATAACATGATTGTAAAGTCCACCACGTCTTAGTTTCACTTGATTCTGACCATACAGCCTAGTCAAAACTATTATCTTGCGGTTTATTGTCTTTTCGACTGCTTTCTGCTGTCTATTAGATTTTTATAATGTTCGGTTTTATGTATGAAACTGATTTCTCTACTTCTTGCTCTGACTTGTATGGTCATTGCTGCTCAGGTTACTGGTTATCTGAATACTACAAAAGAATCCCTTCTGATGAAGTTAGCGTGGGAGCTGATGAACCCTGAGTATCAAAAGGTTTTTTTTTTTGCTTTTTATGGTGTCTTCTATCTTCTTAATCTCTGCTAATTGTTACATTGATGTTCTTGTTGTTGATCTTTCGTTTTCTTTAGGCAACGCAGAGGAAACCCACCTCAGGGAAAAAGAAAGATCCTATTAATAAGACTCCCGCAAGCAGAACCCAAAGCGTTGCAGAAAGTGAAACTAAGAAGGTCAGAGCTACTATTCCTCTAGGCTCGCTCTCCCAAACAATGACTACATTGTTTCCTGTTATGTACATCGATCCATTACACTTCTTTCTTCTGTATTTCATTGGATCTTCCTTATTTTTCTTCGTAGCTAAATTTATTGTCTGACATATAGCCCCTTGTCTTCTTGTATGCAGAGACTGAGTTCATATATCAATCACGATGTCTTGGATAAGCTATTTGATGATGTAAGTTTATCCCTGTTTCTAGCGTTGGCTGTCAACTTTTTATTGATTAAGCCTCGTTCCAATATTAATTTATCTTCTATATGTGTCTTGATGATATAGTAGCCACTTGTTTGTTTGTCTAGTCTCTCATGTGTATTCACATCTTTGTAGGAGAGCTCTCCAAAGAGGACTAAGTTTGAGGAACCAGTCCCTGTCGGTGACCAAATGCGAATTTCACTGCAAAGCGGTGAAGATTGCCTTTTGGAAACTCAGGGTCCTGAAAAATATAAAATCAGTCTGGAACGAGGATTACAGTAAGGAAGATGCTTATGGAGGAGTTAAAAGAATTCTACCGTGATGAAGATGTAATTTGGTGATCTCAACATGGCTTACCCAACAACATTGAATGTTTTTTTTTTCTTTTTGTCGATGAATTTTACATGTCTTGACTTTTTCTATCTAATTAATGAAAGCCTTCCCATTGACTTCTGATTCATATAGAGTCTTCCCGTAGCTTCTTGAGTCCATTCACCACCGTTTTGAGCTAGAGAACGTGGTGGTTAATCGGGTGCTTGTCTCGTAAATTGAAAAAAAAATTTGATATCTCAGACTTGAGTAGTTTCTAAATCAATCTTATGGCTCAGATTGATCCTTCTTTGTCAAGAATGTTGATGAATAACCATTAGCTCCCTTTTTCACCAGAGTCATCCCAGATATCTTATTCACTCTGCCGCGTCTTTGTTACTATATACAAACAAAGATTAGCATTTGCTTCCGATGTGGGAACTAGTAAACGTCTAGACGCTGAGTTTTTGAATGGAACGTTCGAGAGATGAAGAGTGGCCCGGGCCCCTGTCTTCACGAGAATATATTGGGCCATGGATGAAAAAGAAAATCGCAGATCCAATCATTTGATATTTAATTGAAATATATCTTTATCATCTTTATAAACTTTTTTAATATTATATCACGTGTCTAACCAAAAGTGTTACAAAAATAATAAAGCTATCAGTTATATATATATGTGTGTTGTTTATAGGGCAAATTTCCCCAAAAACCCTACAATTAGTTTATTCCCAACAAGAGAATACACTACGGAAAAAATGATTCAAAATAGTTTCATTAAAAAGTTGAAAATTTATGTTTTCAATTAATCATTATATTACTATTAGTCTTTAGTTTATAACATCACAAGATATGAGCCCGTTGCATTGCAACGGGTTTTGTTTGATGTTTTAATTTAATAAAAACCATAAAATAAAAATTATTTTATTATAGTATTATGATTGTTTTTTGCATATGCTATTTGAGATTTATTTTACAATTAAAACTTGTTTTCATATATAAGTTCAAGTTAATATTTGTATTTTATAATCATGGTGCATAGATGAGTTGTTATAAACTTATACTAAGGATTAGAGAAAATACTATACATAAACATTTAAACTAGAGAAAAAGACAAAAATAGCACTAAATCAAGTTTTTGTTCCCAAACTAGCACTCAAGGTCAAAATTCAAAAAAATAGCATTTAATGTTTTATCAAAAGTGACAAACTTAGGATTTAGAGTTAAAGGATGGGGTTTAGGATTTAGGGTTTAGGGTTTAGGGTTTAGAGTTTAGGGTTTAGATTTTAGGGTTTAGGGTTTAGGGTTTAGGGTTTAGGGTTTAGGGTTTAGAGTTTTGGGTTTAGGGTTTAGAGTTTAAGGTTTAGGGTTTATAGTTTAGGGTTTAGGGTTTAGAGTTTTGGGTTTAGGGTTTAGAATTTAGGGTTTAGGGTTTAGAGTTGAGAAATGAGGTTTTGGGGATAAGATTTCAAATTTTGAAAAATAAAAAAAATTAAAATTTTCAAAGGATAAACTTAGAAATGTGTTATTTTGGTCATTTTAGTTTTTGAGTGTTATTTTTGTGATATAAACTTAGAAATGTGCTATTTTGGAGATTTGCCCTTTAAACTAAGCACAATGCAAAATAAGAAATGAAAAGTAAAAAGAAATGAAAGCCAAATACACCAATCGAGTCAATGACAACATTATACATGTTCTTATGTATTAATTTGATGTTTTATTGAATAAGCCTTTAAAATTTTATTTTGCTAGGATTTTTTTTAAATGGAAAACATTCTATTTTATAAATCTCCTTTTTATTTACAATTAAAAAAATAAAATAAAATACTCTTTTACAATTTTGTTTAAGATTTTAGAAAATGTAAATTACTGCCATATAATCTATTACAATTATATTCTCTTTAGAATTTCAGAAAAAATATATTTCTATCAAATAATTATTTTAGCTATAAATAAATATTTTTTAAAATTGCTATTTTTACAATTCGTTTCGATACTAATTTTACACTTCCTTTGTTAATTAAATATTTTTAGTATCATGTTCATCATCAATAACTCTCTTAAAAATATTATCAAATAAATTTTTACAATTCTCTTTTGGTTAGAACTTAAAAATATTATACAATTTTTTTTGTTTAGGATTTGTTTTTTACAAAAAAAAGAAAACAACTATCAAATATTCTTTTACAGTTTCGTAGGATTTTTAGAAAAAAAAATTAATATTACATAATCTTTTACAATTATATTTTGTCTGGGATCTGAAAAAAATTAAATTTCTGTTTAATTATTTATATATTTTGATATTCGCAGTTGATATACTAGGTACCATTATGAAGGTTAAGAAACTACTGCATACCAATCCAATAAAACAAATCTTGGGATATTAAATCCGAAAGAATCATTTTCTTTACGATACGGGATTTAAAGTGGGTATACTCGGTTCCATTGTGAAGGTTGAGATTTAGGACACATAGTGGATGCGTTGTACTGCATGGGGATCTTATGCCGACAAGTTCAAGAATTTCTGGATTACACGTCCTTTTAAAAAGTAAACATTTGCATCTTGAGGTTCTGGAGGATCGACAGAGAATTAGGGAACATCAATCGTTTTCATAAATTTTTCAGTTGTTCACTTATATTATTTCGGTATATGGATATGCATAAATTGTATTAATGAAAATCATATTGTTGTGTATGAAGGTTCTGGTGAATTCGTTGTTAGAGCGGTTAACAATGTTTCTGAATTGTTGTTTAATCCTTTCTCTCGTAGAAGCGATTAATGCTAAACATAAGTAAGTTTTACATGCACCAATATATGTTATTAATGTCACTTGCCTTGCATGTGTCCTCCATCATCACGTACTATCACATCATTTTCAAACACCCATCTTTATAAGTATCGTCCTCCAACTTCCAACATTACTTTCACAGCATTGTTAGCATCGACTGAGAGTAAAACCCACCTAAAAAAAACAGAGCATCCAACAAAGATACTAAAGTGAAGATGGGATCAGAAAAATCTGTCAACAATTACATCGACATCGGTGATTCCTCTGACTACGACGACTACTCGAACTCAGATCCCACCAGCTATTTCAGAAACATCAGCCTGCGATATTTTGTTGCGGAACCTTTCGAAATGCTCACTAAGCACACTAGGTTCAAGGACATGTGCTTGGAGAATGGCAACCCTGGGGCACACTATATTGAGGGCTTACTTCAATACTTCGTCCACAAAGAAAAACGCAAAGGCCTCTTTCATCTACGCCAATCAGCCATTCTCAACAATACAAACGGTATGTATCTTTACGGTTTGTTAATGTTTGCCTTAGGTCACTATCCAAAAGGTAAAAAGTATTTGGATAAACTCCAATGGAAAGAAAAACTATCAACCTCCGATCATTTCGGGGAAAGAGTCAAGAACTCACTAAGTTCAATCCCTGAAATTATGAAGGACCGGTACTATGTAAATATGGTCAACCTTAAGCCAGGGAGAAAGTGCGATCTCGATAACATGGCTGAAGTATGCAAGCATTGTTACTACTTCAAAAGGCTTAACCAATTTTTTCAGTTTTCTATTAATAAAGAGTAAAAAAAAAGGGAGAGTTGTGGAATAACATTATCTATGCACGCATGTAAAAATACTTATGATTTTTACATGTTTATTTATCTATTTCGTCCGGTTTGCTAATTTGCTATTTTGCTTGTTTTGCAAGTATTTTTAGTTTGTCAACTGATGAATTTACTTTGCTTGTTTTGCAATCTTTTTCTCGTTTAATTGTGTAATGTTGTGCGTATATGTGTTGATTATTTGAACACAGGGACCAAACCACCTCGAGATCGATTTGGATATAATGTATAACATTTTCCCCCCAAAAATGGAATAATAATTAAGACGAATAAAGAATTCTAATATAAATAAAAGCTCAAAGAAGTAAAAAAATATATAATCAGATAATAAAAGTAAAAAGAAAATAGGACAAATTACTAAAAATCCAAAAACAATCTTCAAATGTCAAATTCCTAGAAGAAAAAATTTGACAAATTACTAAAACTCTGAAGTTGGAATAATCTCCAGGACTTTGAAAGTTTGGCAGTTGAACAAGATATTTTGCTCCTCTATACCAATCTTACAGAAATAGGTTCCCCCAATCTTACAGAAACCAAGTTTTATTCCACGATATATGTTTAAGTTATACTGTAGAAACACATTTGCTCTATAAAAAGTGTTCATAATAATATTGTGTTTTTTGGATATACTTGTCTACAATTAAGTAGGATACAAACACATATGACACGAACCTTAGTCGCATCACCAAGTTAATTTATTAAAAGTACAAATACAATGAAAAGTACTGGAAAAGAAAAGCAAAATTGAAAATAAAAACTGGAAATTACAGAACCAACATGAAACAAAACCATAACAACAAATGCATCATATGTAACATATCCCTCACACAACTAATCTTCCTGTGTATTGTCCATTTCGATGTTCTTAGCACGTAACTTCTTGGAATTAAAATTGATGTCATTCAGATCAGCATCTCCTTCCTTACGCTTAGGGAAAGATTTTGAAACATCTTCAGATGAATACTCTTTGTTACGATCAATGAAAACAACCTAAGAACAGAAAAACGTTTACGTCCAAACAATCTTAATCATATATTATTCAAGTTTCAAATTAACAAAATTGATACCTTGCAGGTAGTCAGAAAGGGATCGGTGACAATGGAATTGCCTGTGATGGAGATCTTGAATCCATGGCTGGTTCTTATGTATATCCCGGTAGCTTGGTAAACGTTGAAATTCTCGAGGAACCTCCATAGTCCAACCATGTAAAAATGTAATACCTTATCATGAGTGGGCGATGAGGATTGCAATGACTTTAAAAACCAGGATATGAACCACTTTCGCATTTTTGGTTTCCTTGTCTCTGAGCCTCGGCTTTTATTTTCGTGATATTGGTGAGATATGTGATGTTCTTGAGTTTGGTGAGACGTGTGTTTATATAAGTTCCCCCAATCTATCAATTCGTAAGCATGAATATAATCAAATATAGGATAACTGAGAAATTGAAAAATCCCTAAAGATAAAATTGTAGTTCAAATAAAAAAAGCATTATAAGCATCTTCAAAGGTAGGATACAAAACTCCATTAACAGTTCGTATATCTGTGTAGCTGGTTGATACTTTGTTCTTGTTTAAAAGAAAACTCAGATAAAACAATTCGCTTGTGTTAGAATTATTTTCATGGTTAATCATTGTTTTCTCTTTGTTCTTACTATTAACTTCCATCTAATCTTGATATTGCGAAGTTTGATTTGCCTTTGTTGAAACATCACCAAAATCATCATCTTCATGTGTAGCTTCTTTGTCACATTTTTCATATTTTTTCTCTCTCCATCTATAGCAAATATGATTAAAAAAAGTTATAAATTATAATGGACAAAAACACATAAGAAACTTTGAAATCCAAATTTATATTAATAATCCTTAGAAAAGGTAATATTTATTATAGTGCACATGGGTAACTTTATATTATCTACAAAATAGACACACATATCATATATCACCGGTTTGAAAAATCCTTTATATACATGAGATATGTACTAAATGTTTTGCCTATAATCTTTAAAACTTTAAGATGCATCATGAGCATTATAAGTTAGACATATTATTTTCTATGCCTTGATGATGTTTGATATTCTTTACAGGATTGTATTATTATGTATAGCTGCTTAATTCAGATTGATTTAGAAGAACTATCACCTTGGAAGATAATTGAAGAAAAAATATACTTTTTTGCTAACCATTTAAAAATCTGACTTTTGAATACGGATAGTTGTTGATGCTTGAAGACAAATGAATAGAAGAGATTTTAAATGTTAAAGTATTATCTGGTTTTAGAAATAACTGAGAAAAGAGTAGATTAACTTATAGGAGATGAAGAAAATAGGTAAATATTTAAATCAATGTAGCTTAAAATTTGAATGAGAAAAATTAGGAATTTGTTAGTTTATATTTAGACTCCAGAAAAAAAAAAAGAGATAGCAAACAAAAATTCAAAACCAATTATGTTTTCTATAATAATGTGTCGATAAATTTTTTTTATAAAAACATTTGGGTATTTTTTTTTTGTCACAAAAAAGGTTGTAGTTTATATTATTAAATGGAATTTGATTTGTATATTTGTGTTTAGAAAGTTTATACAATAGTAATAGCATTGTTTAAACTATAATAACTTTTTTTATGTCAACAAAAGACCTAAATACATGATTACTGTAAAAAAAACATTATTTATAAAAAAGGGTAGATATTTCTCTTCAGGAGCTGTGGAAGACGAAGGAAGGTTAACAGTGCGCTTTGCTTCTTCGGTCGAAGGCGAAATCAAAAGGAACATAGATCCTGACAAAATAAGGGGTAAACTCGCAATTTCTAGTGAATCGAAAACATGATTTGATTTTACTTATGATTTTTTTAAAAACCAGATCTAGATTGTCTATCGAGAAATGATACTGACAACAAATCCTTCACATGCATGTTATATTATCTCAGATTCAAAAAGTAATCACCTTTTTAATGCAAGAAGTTTTCTATCTGAGCTAATGGTGGAAAAGAGCTACCCATCGTCCAGCTGGAAAAGGACTTTTGCAAAAGGGTGTTTGTATGAGCTGTTTCATGGAGACGAAGTTCATATCTTCAGCTGGAACTGTAAAATAATTATGGGAACAAAGCGCAACACTCTCTACATTCTCGGAAGTGATTACCGAATGTGACCGTGCAGACAGGAAAAAGAAAAAGTTAGCTTGAGGGCTTGTTAAAAAGACATATATGTACGGTTAACACATCTGTCTTCGCTGTTTTCCAAAAACTTAAATCGTTTACATGCATCATATATTATCTCTGTTTCAGGGAGAAAAATGGGAAATAGAAGACGATGGTAGGTGAATCGGGTTTCTTTCGTCGGTGTTGACTCAAAACAACAAAAGATAAATCGAGTGTTATTAGTAAAAGCTTGTGAAAATAAGCCAGGTAAACTTTCTTAGATGTTTACTATACAAACTGTTGTAAGTGTTTCTAATGCTTTCTTTGAAGCAGCTGCTTTAGATAACAAACATATTTGTTTAGTTTAGAAGCCATATATATTTTAGTTTTGGGTTCTTATGGAAAGATTGTGTTGTTCTGCAGGAATTAATCTATTTTATTAACTGAAGAAGTAAGATGATCAAAAGAAAGCAAACAAAGTGATAGCTGAGACGACCTTAACCAGTGACAGTGACAATCAAATACCAAACTAAAAGATAAGTTATTCAGTTATGTAAATGATTAAAAACAAATACAATTTCCATTTGACTTATGTTTACATATAATAATCATATATTTTTACTGATGCGTATAGTGGAGATATGTGTTGTTGCTAAGAAGTTAGTGTCGTAATTATTGTTTTAATATGTGTGGGTATATTACAGCTGTGTTCTTACCAAACTCTTGTATTATTGTCAGGAGCTGGTGGGATAAAGACTATGAGTTCAGAAAGGACATTGAGTAAAAGGAACACAAAGTGAATTCAGACTACCTTAAGCACTGGAATAACATGTAAGTGACCACACAAAATATATATATTGCTTAGAAGTCAGGGCTTTCTGGAATAATTGAAGATAGGTTAAGAATCCGCTTGTTGTTTGCTTGTATGTCTGTTGTGTGAACGATATAGATAGGATTGGAATAACATGTAAGTCCTCAGGTCTGTCTGAAAAATAGAAGTTAGGTTATGAACAGAATCTTGTTTGCTTGTATGTATGTTGGGTGTTACTGATTGTATGAATGATTTGAACAGACAAAACTAAACCTTCCACTGTTTGCAAAATAACTTCATAGTCTAACGATAACTGAAAGAAGTTTAAAATGTGAAAAACACAGCAAACTTAATACCCAAATTAGAATAGTTTAAAAAGTAAAAAACACAGCAAACTGAATAGTAAAGTTAGAGATTATGAAAAATCTCCTTGAAAACAACATTTTTTTGTCTGTCTCTGAGGCTTGCCATCATCATCAACAATCAGAATCTTCAACCCCTTTTTTTATGTTACTCTGGAGACAGCAACATATAACTGTCCATGAAAGAATACATCTCTCGGTAGATACAATCCCACTTGTGATAGTGATTGACCTTGACTCTTATTGACGGTAATAGCAAATGCAACAGCAATAGGCAATTGTCTCCTCCTTATTTTGAAAGGCAACTTCTTATCAGAAGGGGTTTTATAGATAGTCTAGGAATCATCACTGTTCGACCAACCTTCTTTCCTGTGATTACTTTTGCCTTAACCATGAAATCATGCATCTCTGTAATTTGGAGTCTAGTGCCATTCATCAATCCTTGTGTAGGATTGATGTTTCTAAGCAACATCACAGGACATCCCATTTTCAAGCAAAGGCTATGATTTGGTAAACCTGAAGCCTTGATGGTGTTTAAAAAATCTGGAGTGAGAGCTTGGTCATTAACTGAGAATTTAGCAGAAGCATTTATTGAGTCAGAGCTTAGGAAAATTCTTTCCTCACCTGCATGTTACAACAAATCCTAAAATCAAATAAAATATCCTAATTGATGCTAAACCCAAAGTTTTGTGCATGCGTTTTGATGAAACCATAGACGAGTATCAGGTGTTCGCACTAGGATCAGGTCAAGAATCATGGGGAAGGATCAAAACCAACCACAAGCATTGTGTTAATTCTTACCCTACCCGTCATGTATGCACTAACGGCTTTATTTATTATAAAGCATATGGTGGGCCTAATTATTAAAGCCTGATGGCTAAATTAATAATAGGCAATTCTGTGAATACAAATGGGCCTCGGCCTTATGTATATCAATGAAGGGAAGGGGACTTTGTCCCACATCGGACAAGAGAAGAAGAGTTGTGATGTATATATATGCTCATGTGCTATGAGTGTGTAAACAGCTTGGAGAGAGAGGAAAGTTCTCTGCGCGCGTGCCGCCAACGGCCGGCTCGGCTCGGTGAGAGTCTCGACCTCTAGTCCAATAAGAATATTTTATTGAACCAAGTTAAGTTCAACGTTTTGCCATTTATTTCCCGAAAAACGGCATGCATTTTATTTTAAACAACACGTAGTTCGTGTAAAAACAACACGATGTCTCTCTTCTTGACGATAAGTTCAAACGAGAAAAGACCTTGCGGAGGAAGTTTCGTAACGCTTCGCCTCCGAGATCCTCGAGAGATTTTCGCTAACGTGCGCACGTGCTGCATCAGTTACGGAAAGTGGCTCGCCTTCTCCTCTTTACAAACTCGTCTCCTCCTTCATTTCTGATCACGTTTTTCACAACCAAAACCAGCAAATCCTATAGCGTAAGTTTAGAGAGTGCTGCGTGATAACCTATCATGGTTTTATCCCGGGACTCATATTCGTACAGATCCGTCGCACTAACGGAGCGAATATTAAGAGTTAAGGAAAGAGATTCGTCTCGACTCCATGGTTGCATTTTCGTCACGGTTTTGAATCGTCTATATTTTTTTGGACCAAGTTAAAGCTCAACGTTTTGCCATTTATTTCCCGAAAAACGGCATGCATTTTATTTTAAACAGCACGTAGTTCGTTTAAAAACAACACGATATCTCTCTTCTTGACGATAAGTTCAAAAGAGAAAAGACCTTGCGGAGGAAGTTTCGTAACGCTTCGCCTCCGAGATCCTCGCGAGATTTTCGCTAACGTGCGCACGTGCTGCATCAGTTACGGAAAGTGGCTCGCCTTCTCCTCTTTACAAACTCGTCTCCTCCTTCATTTCTGATCACGTTTTTCACAACCAAAACCAGCAAATCCTATAGCGTAAGTTTAGAGAGTGCTGCGTGATAACCTATCATGGTTTTATCCCGGGACTCATATTCGTACAGATCCGTCGCACTAACGGAGCGAATATTAAGAGTTAAGGAAAGAGATTCGTCTCGACTCCATGGTTGCATTTTCGTCACGGTTTTGAATCGTCTATATTTTTTTGGACCAAGTTAAAGCTCAACGTTTTGCCATTTATTTCCCGAAAAACGGCATGCATTTTATTTTAAACAGCACGTAGTTCGTTTAAAAACAACACGATATCTCTCTTCTTGACGATAAGTTCAAAAGAGAAAAGACCTTGCGGAGGAAGTTTCGTAACGCTTCGCCTCCGAGATCCTCGCGAGATTTTCGCTAACGTGCGCACGTGCTGCATCAGTTACGGAAAGTGGCTCGCCTTCTCCTCTTTACAAACTCGTCTCCTCCTTCATTTCTGATCACGTTTTTCACAACCAAAACCAGCAAATCCTATAGCGTAAGTTTAGAGAGTGTTTCGTAGAAATATTAGTTCGTTAGAGGTTCTTTACGAGTGCTGCGTGATAACCTATCATGGTTTTATCCCGGGACTCATATTTGTACAGATCCGTCGCACTAACGGAGTGAATATTAAGAGTTAAGGAAAGAGATTCGTCTCGACTCCATGGTTGCATTTTCGTCACGGTTTTGAATCGTCTATATATTTTCCTTAACTGCGTTTATATTATATCGTTTCTTTTGATCCGGTTTTCCGGCTTCTACAGCATATACTGACAAGACAGAGAGATTTGGCTTTATAATGAGCTTTGATGTGAGATCTGAAGAGTTCCATGTGATAAAACTACCATGCAATAATAGTGGACCACCAGGTATACTCTCATCATATGAGGGAAGGTTAGCCTGTGTTACTGGTAACGCTGCAGGTGATGGCACTATACTGTGGACTTTGATGGATGCAGAGAAACATGAATGGTCGCGTCGCGGCTTCCCAATACCTATACCTTACTATGATCGGAGTTTGGAAACAGTTTTCAATTTCATAGGCATCACGGATGCTGGTGAATTCGTTTACGTACCAAATAGGTTTCGTAAATTGTATTATGTTTTATATTATGATCCAAAGAGAAACAAGTTCCACAGAGTTGGGTTTAAAGGAATCGCAGATGACGAGTCTAGGCTCAAGCATGGACTTGTAAATAGTCGTCTGTATAATATCCCTGATGTTATGAATCACATAGAGAGTCTTAGGTCTTTTTAAACAATTTGTTTTTATCTTTATTTTATTTCGTTAAAATGATAGTAACTTTATGCAATTTCATTATTTGATCTTCTTCATATTTTATTTTTAGTCTGGGGGATTATTTTGTTCATAATATTATGATTCCTTAGTTTGTTTTGATCTTATCGTTTTAATTACCAAAACTCGTTTATGATCTTAATAAAAATGAACAAATTACAAACATGAATCAACAAGATTTTAACATTTAAGCAATCTCGGAAGACGAGTTAAGGCTCAAGAATGGACTTGGAAAAAGACGTTTGGATTGTGACCTTACTATCCTGAATCACATAGAGTCTCGTGTCTTCGTAAACAATTGCTCTGTTCTTTTCCTGGACTCAGCTTCAGCGACACAAAAATATAAAAAAAATTAAAAATTACACGTTAGCAACAGGTTAAAACAGAGTTAAAAGGATATTGACCCTAGCTACACATCAACACATGTCTAGAAGACGCTGATAAATACAATGGCCATGAAAACATGAAAAGAACAGTAAGGTAACAACGCCGCACTTAGATGTCTTTTTTTTTTGAAGAGGATTTTTTTGCCTAGAACTCAATTCTGTTCGACCAATCAATGCAGTGTCAAAACAAACCCATGTCTAATACAGAAAACAAAATCTTCAAAAACAAGTCAATAGTTTTTTGGGCTAATCCCTTAGATATAACCTTAACAAAAGTTTATTACAAATAGCACACAAAGGGGAAATCTTCAAAAAACTATTCATTTACAAGGATAATACTAGACAAGCCAAACACTAAATATAATCCTACCAACACTTACCCAAATATAATATACTTTTATTTTTTCTTAATTAATGCTATTTTTAAAAATAACTATCGTATGTACTACTTTTAGAATAAAATATGTTTGGTCAAAAAAATGTTTTAATGCTATTTTGGAATATTTTTTTCTAAATACTAAACCATAAACGCTAACCATAAAACCGAAATCCAAATATAAAATATATATTATTATATAATTTATCATTTGATGTATATATATATTTTTTAAATAGTTCTTTTATATTGTGTTACTTGAGAATATTTGTATTCTGCTACTTGAGAATATTTCTATAGTTTTTTTTCTTACAATTACGTAATGTGTTTACAGAACATGAATAATAAAAATTATGTTCCTAAAATTTATATCATTTAAAAGAAATTAATTGAACATTCTCATAACTTTTAGTTCTCTATAAAAATTATAATTCAAATTATTTTCATAAAATAGAAGAGAATTAACAAAAAGTATCAAAAATGAGAAACCTTTTTTCATTATTGAATTATTAAAAAGTATTGATCTCTTTATAAATAGTTTAAAATCATTTATGTTTCTTTTATTAATTTTTAAAATGAGAGGTAGAAACTTACGGGTTGCTCAATTTACAATATTTTTAGCAGTCATTTAAAAACTGTTCATAAAATAATTATATTTTTATTTCTCAAAACTTTTTTAGTTAATTTTCTTAATTATCTGATATTCACCAGTGAAATCTGCCACATAATGATTCGTAGATGGATTAAAACAACAGTATGGATTTTGAACTGTTCTTTTTTGTTGGCACACAAAAGCAGTAAATCTAACCCCATCTAATCTAAATTTAACGGTGGGAAACTAATCAATAAAATGATTATGTTTTTTTTTTCGTTTAGATAGGAAGGGAGAAAATGAGTGGATAACAAAACAACTGAATCATCAAGAGACAGAACAGCAATGGCTTCGTCTTCTTCCATCTCCTTCTCATGCGCACCTTCACTCTTCTCCACCAAACCCATCACCTCATCTTCTTTCCCAAAGCAGCTCTCCTCTCGATTCCTAGGAACCAGAAACTTAAAGCTACGGATCCGACCCAACCGACTCGGACCCTCCAACGGGTCAAGAACCACTTGCTGGTTCAAGACAGTGCCGGCTTAAAACTATATTGGACCCTTGGACAAATTTTTTTTTTTTTTATGTATTATAATTGGTTAAGCATAATATTTTAGACCCTTGTTGTAAGAAACAAACATAAATATGGACCCTTTTTATCACTAAATTTAGTTAATTTTAAGATGGACCTATGGCATATGCCATGTTTGCCACCCCCTAGAGCCGACACTTGTTCAAGTTCGGTAAGAACGGCGTCGATACTGAAAGTGCCGGAATCTATGGGAGCCAAACACGCGATGACTTCGACAAAGACGACGTTGAAGCTTAAAACATTGAAATAATAGCCCTGTTCTTTATACGAACGCGGAACCAGCGGCAGAGAAAATACAGTGCGACTTAAGCAAATTAAACGGTACGGAAAATTGAAGTGGCCGCGAGTGAACTGCCGGAAGAACAAAGATGAAATTCAGTTGTCGCTGAAATATTCAGCGTTCATTTTACTCCTCCTTCACTGCCGCAACGTCAAGAAAACAGGCTGGATTTATTACATGAATGATGTGGTTGACTTATTTTTGCCGTGATAATAGCTTAAATTTCAGTCTCAGCCGTTGGTCGCCATGAACAGGGCTAATGTCTTGATGTGTATTGCAGTATTTGAATTACATGGGGATGCTTGCGGTAGAAGGCACCTATTCAAAGATGGAAGCACTTCTTAACCTAAACATTCATCCAGTAGATATCCTATTGATGTTAGCAGCCACAGAAGGTGACAAACCAAAGATCGAGGAGCTGATTAGAGCTGGTGCTAACTACTCGGTTAAGGACGCTGATGGAAGAACCGCTCTCGACAGAGCTAACAGTGAAGAGATTCGTGACTTGATCCTTGGCTACTCCACTCAGAAGGCTTGAAGAACTTCCCAAGTTATGTTCCTGAGTTTTTTTAAAGAATGTTGTGCTAGAACGAACTGTCTTTATGAGTTCCGCGGATGAGTAGGTTATAAAATCCATCTTCTTCTTCTGCTTCCTTCTTGTCTTTCTCGCCTGTTTCTTGTCTCTTTCTTGGAGGTTCTTCTATGGGGTTTGGTGTTATTGCGGCGAAAGGTCTTTTCACAGGTAGGAAAGCTACCTTTGTTGCTCTGCAAGTAGCTTTGATTGTGTCTGCGTTGATTTTTGCCGGAGTAACAGGCTTTGTAGATTCATCATCTGGTTTTTGAGATCCATTGTTAGTCTTGGAAGAAGCTGCCTCTGCAATGGGAGTTGAACTCTCTGTAACAATAACACCACCGTCTTTGACTGCTTCAGGCAGAGGAGGAGATATATCTTCTGCAATTGGACAAATCAGTCAATAGCTAAAGCAGTGAAGATCTAAACAAGTAAAAGCCTACTTAGTACATAACCAACATACGCTCTAGGGAACCAAAAATAAACAAACCAAACAGTAACTCTGTGTAGATTCTTACCACCCAAAAGAGAAACAGATGTTTCATATTGAACTGACCAACCCCTAGATGTAGCATCTTCTGGTTGCAACGCACTGTTTGTCTTGGAAGAAGCTGTTTTGGCAATGGGAGTCGAGCTTTCTATCACGGTAACACCAACGGTGTCAGCTTGAGGCAAAGGAGAGAGATCTTCTGTAAGAACAAATCTTTCAGTTAAAATAAACCCACCTAAAACTCAAACTATACAACCTTTGAGCCCTTTAAACTCTAAAAGCAGGATTCCATACAAGAAATGTTTTAGTTGAAGTACTAAAACTATGAAGGTCTAGACAAGTCTAAATAAGCCTACTTATTGGTTCGGTGCTAAGAACATAACCAGCATAATTCTGTGGAGCTTCTTACCTCCAAGAGGAGAAACAGATGTTTGGTACTGAATTGAACAATCATTAGTGGTAGCATCTCCTGTGTTTTCTGAAACTTCTGGTTGCAACGCATTGTTAGTCTTGGAAGAATCTGTTTCGGCAATGGGAGACAAACTTTCTGTCACAGTAACTCCACCGTCGTCAGCTTCAGGCAAAGGAGAGAGACTTCTGCAAGTGAGACAATTCAATCAAAAGCACAAATGTTTCAGTCTTAAGTACAAAAATAACATATAATTTTCTTATATCTTTCTACACTTAAACAAATAAAGCCATCTAAAGCCTAAACTGTACAACCATTGAGCCATTTAAACTCTAAATGCAGGATTACAGACAAGTATGGGTCACATAACATAATTGGTTCTCTCTACATCTAGGTACTACGGACACAACCAAATAGTAAATATGTGAAGGTTCTTACCCCCGAGAGAAGAAACAGATGTTTGATACTGTACCAACGAATCCCTAGTAGCAACATCTTCTGAAACATTCTCCTCTATAGGTTTACTACTCCCAAGGTTCTGCAATGTCTCAAGTAAGACATATTTATCTGTCTTCCATACACAGTCCAATAAAGTGAAGCACTCATCATCCTTTGGATAGAACTCTCGGAACACCTATATGTTTTCAAATAGAAAAAAAAAAACAGAGTTTACTGACATGATCTCTGAACAGTGTAAGAAATAAACCAAATGGTCCAACAAAGAAGCTTAGACCGACCTCAACCCCATCCTGTGCTATCTTCACAGACTGTTTCTTCAATGATGTAGAGGTTACCGAATTGAAAACTGAAACCGCATCAAGTAATATCTGCACGAACCCAAAACCATGAACAAATTAAAGTGTGTATTTAATTATGAACACTACAATAACAATAAGGTCAATCATAGTGTGTATATAATTAAGATCATGGATTACAGAAACTAACTAAAATGTTTTTTTTTTCTTAGGAATAGACAGAACAAAACAAAAGGAGTCAACTTACTTGTTGAGTCAACACTCGGAGACGTGCAAGCAGCGCCAAAAATGTTATGGAAGATCCTATGAAAAACAAACAAGCTAGCAGAACGGATATACCACTGTAACACAATTTTTAACGAAAAAAAACAATTATTACTTGAATGCGATTATCAATGAGAAATTACACAAAACAGTTTAATTTATAAACTAATCAGTACCTAGCTGCCTTCAAGATAGGTTCAGTCATCTGCACCAACACACAATGACCAGTCAGAAAACTCAGATCTTGTTCATATTTATGTTCATGCAGCTAATCTCTACGAAACCTCTATAATATATAGAGATTAGAGATACCTGTGAGAGTAGATGAAGAGCTCCACGAAGTCGGTCCAAGATACTTGGAGATTTCTTCAACTTCAAGCTGCATAAAACCCCAAAAAATATCAGCTAACCTCCAATGCCGTTCTCATATATCAGTAAGAATACAAAAGATAAGCCATACCTCTCCAAAACATGGAGTTTCTGTTTAGTTCCTGTCCCAGCGATAACATGAAAGCAAGGTCTGAGAATCTCCTCCATGTTTGCTGTTCTCAAAAGCCTCAGATCCCTTCTCACCTAACCAACAAAAAATCGATTATAGATTTGAAATCAAGAAACAAATTCATCTCATGTAGATAGGTACCTTGAGAAGGTACTGAAAGTAGGAGCATCTACGATGCTGGTTCTTGTTCTTGTAAACCATTCTCTCGAAGACTGCGTGCTCAAGCTCGAGAAGACGAAGCTGACTCTTCAGCTTCTCCTCTAGAGCTTTGGCTTGTACATCATCCTCCATGGTACAGCTCTGTAAGGAAACTTACAATCAGATTCATACATATTCGAACTAGAAACAAAGTAGAAACTCACTAATTCAGACATACAAACTTAAACTATTAACAACCAACAACACGCTCTGACACGAGGAGACTCGGGTCAAACCAAGGAAACTTCGAGTGTGACTCGTTCTACTACTCACATCAGATGAAAGTCGAGAAGGACTCACCTCTGGACTCTATGGTTATTGAGATGAATCGATGGTCGCCGTCGTGAAGTGGTGGTTGACAAGAAACCAAAGTTGAGTCGCTGTCGGGAAGTTTCAGAACCTTTTTCTCAGAATCTTAAACTAGGGTTTAATCGTTTAATTCAAACCGATATGTTCAGCACTGCCGAACCGAACCGGTGACTGAGTTTAAATAGTGAATTGCCAGTCAGTTTTTTTTTCTCCAATCCTTTTTGGTTCACCTTGGGCAAATATGGTTCGGTTCAGGTGTAGAAATAAAGATGACTCCGGAAAAAAAAAACACATTAAGCAATTACGCTTTTGATGACGTGTCAAATAGTGAATTGCCGGTCGTTTTTTTTTTCTCCAATCAGTTTTGGTTCACCTTGGGCAAATATGGTTCGGTTCAGGTGTAGAAACAAAGATGACTCCGAAAAAAAAACATATTAGGCAATTACGCTTGTAATGACGTGTCAAATAGTGAATTGCCACTCGTTTTCTTTTTCTCCAATCCGTTTTGGTTCACCTTGGGCAAATATGGTTCGGTTCAGGTGTAGAAACAAAGATGACTCCGGAAAGAAAAAAAACACATTAGGCAATTACGCTTTTAATGACGTGTCAAATTTTATTATTTAATTATTTTTTGTTAATTTACTAAATAATAAAATTTATATACTTTTACATTTTTCGAAAAAAATATTTTATAAAACGACTATTTTATTTTTTAAATAATTATTGTACATGTGGTATCATGGCCAACAAAATTAGCTAATGTACCGTCTTTGTAAGTAAAATTAGAATAAGTGGTAGCTAATGTGGCAACTGGTGTATGATTTCGTCAAAAAGTAAACAAAATATATGTTATTTAATTTTTTGAAAGTACATGTATGTTTTTACATGTTCATATAAGCATATATAAATTGAACATATATGTTGGGTATGAAATGACCGTTTCCCGTGATAGAACATCAGTCTGAAAATCTAAAGCACTTTAACTTTTTGATAAAAACAAAAAAAAGTTGTGATCGGTAATCTTGGAATGAGAAAAAGAGAAAGACATGCAGATGAAAATGAAGGGGTTAAAGTATATCCCCCATCGGAACCATCACTGCATCACATATGAGGAATGATTAACATGTGTATCTCTGAAGCTCTGAATTCGGTTTATGAGTTCTCGATCGAAGATGGAGTAAAGGGCATCCACAAAAAAAAAAGTGTTGGAGTGTAGTCATGCATTCCTCTCACTCCATATCTAGTAGATGATTGATTTCCAATCAAGCCGAGTCAGAAGTGTGATTGGTCGATGTGCTTTACTGTAAGGAAGACTAATCATCTGATCCATTGTTCTATCCCAATCACGGTAGGGGGTAAGACCGCATTTTCTTGCAATTAGAGATCATAAATCATAGCTGAAGAAGCATTCATAGTAGAGATGATTACGCATTTTCGGTAAAAAGTTTCATAGGAGGTAGAGCGGTGAAACTTACAGTCCCTAACTAAGTAACATATTCCTAATTGGACATCATTTTTTAATCACCAGCCAAGCAAGGAAATTTATGGCGAGGGATGCTATAGCTTGACCAAATTACAGTAGCCTAGTGCATATCATCTGTTTCCCATGCAAATGTGTGTGATATCACCTTTGTGGTAAGTCAAATAGGTCTTTCCTACAACTTTTTAATCATAGTAGTTTGATTTTGAGTCAGACTGATTGTAGTAAGAAAAAGTATACAATTAAACTCATTGCTTTGTCCTTGCAGAAAGAATTCGTTGGACTCAGTCCTACTCAAAGAAGACATTAATGCTTTTAGGGGGTATATACCAAACCATGTAGTTTAGATGTTAGAAAAGTAGCTAAACTGTCAACGGGTGATCAATTATCAATTATCAAATCAAAACTTTGCAGAGTTTCAGCTTTCCAGCTTTACCTTGATGAGTAGGAAGACATATCCTTTAGCTTTAAAGAGTTTGTTGGCGAAACAAGAGTAAGAAATGCTTGTTTTCATAGTCCAATAGTTATGAATATAACCTTCGAGAACAACCTATTTGAACCAAGCTGTAACATTCCGGCTTATGGTATATGGAAAAGATTAAAAAAAATTAATTTAGCTACATATATCACCAAAGTGCACTTATCTTTTCTGTCACTCATCCATTTAGAATTCTAGAGGTAAGTGTACTCGAGATAGAGTAGTGGAAGGATGGATACTATATCGGAAAGTGATTTGCAATATTGTGCATGAGAGTCCAAAACACAAGGAAAAGTCATGTGGTGATTGCAGAATCAATAGACGACTTTCGAGCCTACAAAAATTAACGCACCGCCCATCACACATAATGAATCCCACAGCTAGGTGAGCATACATGAGAGGTCCATTAGACGTGGCAGTCTAGGGGTGAGCACAATTACTTGCTACTCGGCTTGTACTCATGATGTGGTTCGTACTTGGCTCTTAAAACCGAATACTCGTCTTGATCAAGTCGAGCATCAAGTCATTTATTTCAATTACTTGCAAGTACAAAACAAGTATCAAGTAATAAAATAAAAACAGCAACTTGGCGTTGTTGGCTTGTTACTCATAGTTTTTTACCCGTTTTTATTTATGAACTAACAAAAATTAAACTGTAATAGAATAACTCGTTTATACAATTAATGAATTAAAAATAGTATTTATAGAAACATTTTAGAAAGTTTTATTTTATATATTAGATGTGGATGAAAATCCTTTCTCGTTCCTTTGTAATGTTATCATATATGGACTTAAAACGTATTGATTCAATATCACCTTTCCAAAAGAAGACATTGCAAAGAAAAATTATTATGGTAATACATGCTTCAGGGAGGATGAATGCAGAGCATCAGAAGGTTGTTATACTTCACAATGACAATTTTTATAAGCAGGAGCCTGTCTGAGAAGGAGAGCGATTTTAGAGACGAAGAGGATAATATTGCCTAAGTTTACTGATGAGCAATTCACAGTTTGAAAGATTTAGCTGCTTTGAGGTGAGAGATGCTCTTAGATAGTGCACATAAAGTGTTCCACAAGTCATACGAGTTGATGTTTGGATAGTATAAATCTCTTGATTACTCAGACCAAACGCGTAAAAGCTTGTTACTTGTAAACTGGCAGCCAATTTAGAACGTTATTCGAACTTGTTTGGATAGTATCAATCTCTTTCCTTGTGATGTTATTTTGTTTAGCATGGGGATAAAAAAAAGCAAAGCAATGCACTGCAATCACAGATAAGTACGAAGATAGGGAGTCTACTTGTCTTATTTTTACTTTTTTTTTTTGAATTTTAATGTTCACACTCTTTCATAATAACAACAAAAATGACAAATAACACGTAAATATATAAATTCTTAAAATTCTTAATATTTTAGGTTGATAAGAATTTATATATTTATGTGTTATTTGTCATTTTTGTTGTTATTATGAAACAGTGTGAACATTAAAATTCAAAAAAAAATAAAATAAAAATAAAACAAGTAGACTCCCTATCTTCGTATTTCTTTGTGATCGCAGTGCATACGATTTGATGTTTGGATATTAATGCTTATCAACCTAAAGTGTTAATTAAGTTTACCAAAAAAAAATTAATTAAATTTTTGAAAGGCTTTCTTATAGAAATTTTAATGCGCGAAGATATTACGTCAGCAGAGTCATGTCTGATGGCTCATTGTGACAAGAGAGTGGTTAAAATACATCGGTCGGCAGATAATTGTTTTTAAATGAATCTATTTGACAAACTAAATTCGAGAATCTTGTAACAAATGTTGTTTTGTTATGAACAATGTGGATTGGTAGAAGCCAAATGGCCAAGACCGTGGCCCATAGAGAGAGAGAGTCGGCCACCATGTCTAGATAACGTTTTCATTTATCTTTCATGATTATCTTTAGGATGTTTTCCTTTTCTCTCTAGGATTATGATTTGGATACTTTCCTTTTATTTGATTCTTGTAATCCCTATATAAGGGAACACTTTGATTCAGAAATAAAGACACACGATTTCATCTCTTGTTCACAACACGTTATCAGCACGATAGCCTCTGAACCCTGAGACCAAAATCGAAAACTAGAAACCCCAAAAGTCTAAGCCGGCGATCCAAAACCAAAACCCTAAAACCTGATCTTGTCCCTTGTTCATCAAGAACTCAGGAGAACCATCTCAGCTTCTCAGATCACGATCCAGACCAAGTAGAACCGCAGATCAGCTCGCGATCGAACCCGATCCCCGCGACCAGCCCGAGACGATCCGATACCCGTCCAGCTCGCAGCCGAGACGCCTCCAGCCCACGATCGTCCAATCCGAGACCCGATTGAGAGCAGCAGACGTCCGATCATCTCAGCTTGAAGGCTCCTCCGTTCTCTGGTGGTCCGGTTCATAATCCCCTACGAAACTAAGGTATAAACACAATCTGAGAACCTAGAGAGTAAGAACCCTAATTCCATCATTATGGAAACCATGGAACCCTAAAAGAAACTTAAGACTAAAATCGACAACCTCTAAGAACTAGAAACATGAATCGATTCCTATTAGAACCTGTCTTGCTTGTTGAATGATTGAATCTGAAATTGGCAAACCCTAATCAATAGAATCGAAAACCCTAACCCCTAAAAGAAGCATGTAGCCGATTTTAAGATTGATCTTGATTGATTGATTTCTGATTTGTTTTGAGGTTTAGGAATGTTTAGATTGCTTGAATTGATCTGTCTGAACATGAAAACACTTAAGGCCTTGAAACCTTAAACATAAGATTGATAGAACTTTAAAGATTAAAACCCTAGGAATGCTCAAATCGTTTTGCATAAATCTGAACATGGTATTGCATTCGCAAACTGATTAAAACCGATCGGCCAGCATATAGAAACACATGATCTCGAATCTGATTGCATTAAAACTCATATAGCCGTGTGGCATTAAAACTTCCTGGTACATGTAGATTTGTTTTTAGGATTGATTGCACCATGGTAATTTTAGAATTGCATAAACCGAACCTTTGATTGTTCATATGGCCGTGCGGCTTACTTGATAGCACCATGGTCGAATTAGAATTGTTTGAACATCATAAATGCATAAGACGTGTTGTGGCCGAGCTTGCATATATCATGCGGCCACGTGATCCCATTATGAATCTAATGGCTTGTGTGATAATGTGGATCAGATGTCGAAAATAGCCAACAGAGACTATGCAGCCCTTAATCTCTCCGGAGACAATTACTTACAGTGGGCGCTAGACACAAGGATTAGTCTAAAATCCAAGGGACTCGGTGATACTATCATCGAGGACAGCAATGAGAATGAAAAGAATAGATACAGGGCCATATGCTATATGCGCCATCATCTCATTGAAGGTCTTAAGGATCAGTACATGACGATTGAGAATCCATTGGATCTTTGGAATGCTTTAAAGCACAGATATGATCACCAAAAGATGGTGTTGCTTCCAAAGGCAAGGCACGACTGGATGCATCTCAGATTCATGGACTTTAAGTCCGTGGACGAGTATAACTCGGCCTTGTTCAAAATCGTCTCAATACTAAGGCTGTGTGGTGAAGAAGTGTCTGATGTTATGATGCTTGAAAAGACCTATACGACTTTCAATCAGTCGAATTCTGTATTGCAACAGCAGTATAGAACAAAAGGTTTTGCCACATATACTGATCTGATCTCCTGTCTACTCTTGGCCGAGGCAAATAATGAGCTTCTCATGAAGAACAGTGGAGCTAGACCGGCCGGGACAGCACCATTACCCGAAGACCATGATGTGGAAAAGAAAGATCCCAAAGAAACTTACTACGCCCAAGATAACAGGAAACCATACGGCCATGGCCGTGGTGGGTACAGGGGGCGTAGGCGTAACAACCATAACGGTCGAGATAACTACTCAACCGGCCGAAGAGGAAACCACAATAACCGTGGTCGTGGTTCCAATTACGGTCGGGGCCGAGGGAGTTATGGCCGTGGACGAGGTGGTATATCCAAACCATCTTACACGTCCAAGTCATTATGTCACAGATGCGGGATGGACAATCATTGAGCCAAGAACTGCAGAACTCCAAAGCACTTGTGCGAACTCTATCAAGAGAGTATCAAGAACAAGAACCCGGAGGCAAACATGATCCAAGAGAACGGTCATGATGACAAAGGATATGGGTATGATGCTGATGATGAAACCGACATGGACAACAAAGATGACCAAATGGATTTTGAAACATCTGATTGTCTAAAGGATTAGTTTTTCGAATCACATTGTCTTATTGCTTTATGTCTTTGATTTGGTGTTTTTATTTTTATGAAATGACATTTATAATAAAAGTTTTACAAAGTCTCTAAAGTCTAGTAAATTTTAATTATAGAAATGAATGATGAGATGAGTATACTTGTGGTGGATAGTGGAACAAGTCATACGATCCTTAGAGACAAAAGGTATTTTATGAATCTCACATTGCAAAGTGCAAAGGTACAAACCATTGCGGGTGAGGCCAGCCTGATTGAAGGTCACAGCCAGGCCTATGTGATGATGCCCAAAGGCACTCACCTAGAGATCAAAACCGCCTTGTATTCCCCAAGCTCTAGAAGAAGCTTATTGAGTTTCAAGGACATAAGGTTGAACGGTTTCCACCTTGAAACATGGGAAGAAGGAAACAAAGAATTCCTTAACATAACTTTGATCACCAAAGGCAATAAAAGGATCCTAGAGACCATGCCCGCAATGTCTACTGGTCTTTACTATGCAAAGATCAGTATGATCGAGGCAAATACCTCAGAGCTATTCACTTTATGGCATAACCGGCTTGGCCATCCCGGAACAGGAATGATGCGAAAACTGATGATGAATTCACAAGGGCACACGTTTAAAGGAGTGATCCCACGAAATCTCACATGTGCAGCATGTGCACAAGGGAAACTCATAACTAGGCCATCACCAGCCAAGGTTAATAAAGAAACCTTAAACTTTCTGGAAAGAATCCAAGGGGACATATGTGGACCAATACACCCACCGTGTGGGACGTTTAGATACTTCATGGTCCTCATTGATGCATCGACCAGATGGTCGCATGTATGTCTATTGTCCACTCGGAACCTAGCCTTTGCACGGCTGCTTGCTCAGATGATAAGGCTGAGAGCACATTTTCCAGACTTTCCACTTAAGACTATACGTCTAGACAATGCTGGTGAGTTCACGTCCCAGGCGTTTAATGAATACTGTATGTCCATGGGGGTGAAAGTAGAACACTCCGTGGCACATGTCCATACACAAAACGGCTTGGCCGAATCCTTCATTAAACGTATCCAGCTGATAGCCCGTCCATTACTTATGAAGTCTAAACTTCCGGTATCAGCATGGGGACATGCAGTTTTCCATGCAACGGAACTGATTCGCATCAGGCCATCTAGTGAGCATAGATATTCACCATCCCAATTACTTACGGGTCATGAGCCAGACGTGTCCCACATCAAAACATTTGGATGTGCCGTCTACGTTCCAGTTGCTCCACCACAGAGAACTAAGATGGGACCGCAGAGGAGGATGGGAATATACGTAGGATATGAATCCCCAAGCATTATAAAGTATCTTGAGCCAACAACCGGTGATTTGTTTAAGGCCAGATACGAAGACTCACAGTTTGATGAGTCCACATATTCGTCCTTAGGGGGAGATAACAGCCGGTTGATAACAAAAGAATTAGAATGGTTTAGACCATCGACATCTTGGCAAGATCCTCGGACTAAAGATTGTGATTTAGAAGTCCAAAAGATTATACATCTTCAAGAGCTAGCTAATAGACTGCCAGATACATTTGCTGACCCAAATAGAGTGACAATATCACATATCCCGGCTTGTAATGCACCTGTAAGAATAGACGTCCAAGATGGACAATGTCAAGTGGCTACAGAGTCTAAGCAACGTCTAAAACGTGGCAGACCAATTGGTTCCAAAGACAAACAGCCTCGGAAATCCAAGAAAGGTGCTGGATCCGAGAGCATCAAGGAAACCATCCATGACATAGATGGACTGGTCGAGCCGACAAGAATGGTCGAGCCGAGTGTACCGTCCACACCCGATGATCCGGTCGTTCCTCAAAGTGAGGTCCGGGACGCTGGATTTCACGGGACACCAGAACCGGACAATCAAGAGATCTCTATAGACCATGTGATGTCTGGAAAACATTGGAACAGAAAAGATATCAACGTTGATGATTTATTTGCATACAAGGTAGCACTTGAGATCATGGATAAAGATGAGGATCTAGAACCCACGTCCATACAAGAATGCATGCTAAGATCAGATTGGATCAAATGGAAACAAGCTATAAACGTGGAGTTAGAATCATTGAGAAAGAGAGGCGTTTTTGGCCCTATAATCTTGACACCTAGAGATGTCAAACCAGTGGGATACAAATGGGTCTTTGTTAGAAAGAGAAACGAGAAAGGAGAAGTAGTGAGATACAAAGCACGGCTTGTAGCACAAGGATTCTCACAAAGACCAGGAATAGACTATGAGGAAACTTATTCCCCTGTGGTGGATGCAACTACATTGAGATATTTAATCAGTCTGGCCGTGAGAGAGAACATTGATTTGCGCCTAATGGATGTAGTTACAACATACCTGTACGGACCACTGGACAATGAAATACATATGAGAGTTCCAGAGGGAATTGAGCTCAAAGATAAGAAAGGTTCTCGAGAACAACATTGCATTAAGCTGAACAAAGCTTTATATGGTTTAAAACAGTCAGGTCGAATGTGGTATAACCGGCTGTCCGAGTACCTAACCAAAGAAGGATATAAGAACGATCCAATAAGTCCATGTATATTTATAAAGAAATTCGACAGCAAGGGCTATGTTATAATATCTGTCTATGTGGACGACCTGAACATAATAGGAACCTCTGGAGAGATTTCCCAAACGGTCGAATGTCTAAAGAAAGAATTCGAAATGAAAGACTTATGGAAAACTAAGTTCTGTTTGGGATTACAGTTTGAGTATAAAGCAAATGGCATCCTTGTGCATCAAGAAACTTATACAGAAAAGATACTCAAGCAATTCAATATGGACCAGGCACACCCCTTACCGTGTCCTATGGTCGTAAGGTCCTTAGACCTTGAGAAGGATCCATTCGGACCTAAGAAACCGGACGAGGAAGCACTCGGACCGGACGTGCCTTACTTAAGTGCCATTGGGGCCTTAATGTATTTAGCCAGTCATACTAGACCGGACATAAGCTTTGCCGTGAGCTTACTATCCAGGTTTGGATCATGTCCAACCTTAAGGCATTGGAACGGTGTGAAACATCTGTTCAGATATCTGAAAGGAACAAAAGACCTTGGTTTGTTCTATACCAACCGACCAGGAGAGAACATGGTCGGATATGCAGATGCTGGGTACTTATCTGACCCACATCAGGCTAGATCTCAGACAGGGTATGTGTTTACACATAGTGGAGCCGCAATATGCTGGCGTTCAACAAAGCAATCCTTAGTTGCTACATCGTCCAATCACGCTGAGATCATAGCAATGTATGAGGCAAGCCGTGAGCTTGTTTGGTTGAGGAACATGACCGCCCATGTCTTGAAAGAGAGTGGTCTGTCCGTGGGACATGAGAAAGAGGAGCCAATGATCATCTACGAGGACAATGCAGCGTGCATTGCTCAGCTCAAGGAAGGATACATCAAGGGAGACAGGACCAAGCACATCCTGCCCAAGTTCTTTTTCACCCACGACTTGCAGAAGGCAAAGGAGGTTCAAGTAGTCCAAGTCCGATCCAGCGACAACTCAGCCGACCTTTTCACCAAGTCTCTACCAACCTCAACATTCAGGAAGCTGGTTCATCAGATAGGGATGCGCCGCCTGAAGGACCTGCAGTGATGCCTTCATCAGGGGGAGTGTCATGCGTTGTACTCTTTTTCCTGTCTAAGGTTTCCATTTTTTCCCACCTTGGGTTTTTGGTTTTCCTAGAGAGGTTTTAACGAGGCAACATCGTGCATGATACGAGCCCATATGGTTCTAGCATCCAAGTGGGAGTGTTATGAACAATGTGGATTGCTAGAAGCCAAATGGCCAAGACCGTGGCCCATAGAGAGAGAGAGTCGGCCACCATGTCTAGATAACGTTTCCATTTATCTTTCATGATTATCTTTAGGATGTTTTCCTTTTCTCTCTAGGATTATGATTTGGATACTTTCCTTTTATTTGATTCTTGTAATCCCTATATAAGGGAACACTTTGATTCAGAAATAAAGACACACGATTTCATCTCTTGTTCACAACACGTTTATTTTTCTTTTACATAGTTTTGAATCTTTGATCATGTATTTGTACTGTTAATTACTACTTTTACAATTTAAACATAAAATAAATTAATGTAATGTCAATTGGCTTTCTACTGTGATCCATATCCTTTGTATTTTGATTTCTTTCTCAGTTAAAAATAAAAATTTCTTTTTTCTTGGAAAAACTGTATTAGCTTGATCTACGAACTAGAAGACACAAGATGGCATGTGTGTAAAATAAATTTCACAATTAAATATGATATTAGGAGACGGCATAGTACTTGGTTCTTACTTCTCGAAATAAATAAATATGGTCAATGACTAAGACATGTAATTCGTGGGGAAGTGTTAACAAAGATTCAACGAGAATGTGATTTTATAACGTGGTAAGCAGGCGAAAATAGTCTGGTCCATACTACTTGAAAATAGGCATTGATTTTTAAAAACACATAAAGATAATAGTGGGGTTAACGCCAAATTAACGAAAAGCGACATATGTACTTGTACTTGATCCGATCAAGTACTTAGTAGTCAAGTGCTTGCCTATATTTTTAATACTTGCAAATTACTTGGTAATACTTGATACTTGTTTATCTAGGTTTAGAGCTTTAAAACTAAATGTACCAAAACTGATAAGTACAACTAAACATGGAATAAATACTTTAATTTTTCATGTACTTGTTACTTTATTCAATCAATTCAAGTAATTTGATTTAGTGTGTGTATGTAACCTATTCAAAACAAGTACTTATATATATTTTTAGAACCAATAACAAGTAATACAACAAGTAACGGGTCGAGTATTAGAAAAAAATCTTAATACTTGATACTTGACTTGTACTTGCAAGTAGTAAAATTTGCGGACTTGCTACTTGATTTGACAACGTTAAGTACTTGCTTTTTCAAGCCGAGTACGAATCAAGTAGCAAATATTGACCGAGTAACAAGTATCGATGCCCAGCTCTAGCTTTAAGGTGTCGAAAAACCTGATCCACATTTGAGGAGGAGAGACGGAACAACAACGGGAGAGGCAGAGGAAGATTTCGAGGCGGCTTTGCTCTGAGGTTCTTCGATCTCAGCCTCAGTCTCCGCCAGCAAACCGATCGCGGCCCCCACTGGAGCCGTCTCACCTTCTCCGACAACGATCAAATCGCGTAACAGAATGAAGAAGAGGAAGAGCAAAAAGGGTGTCCCGAATCGAGAGAGGAAATTAGGGTTTGAAGATTTGAAGAAGGCGAGCTCGAGTAGGCGTGTTCTCGGTTTTCCTCTATCAATAACATGGGCTTCATGGCCCAACTCTACCACGACAAATTTTTAAAAAATCGCACAGCCCATCTGAAGTGGCTAAACGCTTCAACGTGATTGGTCGATTTAATTGTCCTATGTGGACATGCTGTATGGAGAGTATATCCCTCTTTTACTTATTGTATGATTAGCCTAAGATACATAGTTAAGACTCGCCTATAAACCTGCTCTTAAAAAGAAACTGCTGTACTTCCAGTTCCAACTTTAGTTCCATCACCTCTGCAAACATCATTGTTTCCGTCTCAACATTCTTTCAAATTTCAAAAGTACATTCAAACCAAAAATACGAAAAAAATAATACTTTCATCATCTTTCAAGACAGAGACAAAGAAGAGCTAATGGTGTTGTTACCCTCTGAAAACAGAGTTTCTCCTCCCAACATTCAAGAACCTCAACCACTAAAGAGAGAAAAAGAACAAAGCTTTCTTCTCCAGCAATGGAAGATCTTGTTGAAGAGAGAGAAGACTTGATGGTGTCTCCCTCCACCCATCTTCTAAAACCCTGTTTCACCACCTCCACTGAAGAATCTCCTCCTTATGCCTCAAAGGCTTTGTCTTTGAGTGTTTCCTTCAACGGGTGGAGGTTCCCGAGCGCAAAGTTCAAGTCTTGGGCTACAAAGATGTCTTATTTACACGAACCCACTTGGAAAAAAGCTGGAATCTTCCAAGGGCTGCATCCACAAAGAACATCATTGTACGAGATGGATTACATCCCTCCACAAAGCCCATCGAATAACAAGACCTAGCCCAGCAAGCTGGGCTAATTTATTTGGTTCGGCGAGTAGAGTCGTCAGCTCGGCCCTAGAGTGCTTTTAGCCGTTGGCAAAGCCGACCAAAAGCACCCAGCTCAGAGGAACTCCACCGAGGCCCGTATACTCGGCGATGCTCCTACGATAGGACCAGATCTCGCAACTATACGCGATATCACTGAGCTCAAACTCAGCTTTCAGCAAATGAGCTCGAAGATCCATCAGGCTACTAGTGCGGCTCCACAAATCGAGAGCGTACTCACTGCAACTTCGCGAACCCCTTTTACTAGCGCACTGACCAGTGTGCAATTCGGGAAGATAGAGAAGCTGCGCCTACCTGAGTACAAGCCCGGAGGAGATCCGGTGGAACACATGACGGCTTTCAATATCGCGATGGCACGTGCTCGACTCTCCGATGAAGAAAGGGACGCAGGCTACTGTCAAGTGTTTGTCGAAACTCTCCACG
Source organism: Brassica incana (assembly GCA_945779075.1). NCBI lineage: Eukaryota > Viridiplantae > Streptophyta > Magnoliopsida > Brassicales > Brassicaceae > Brassica > Brassica incana. The sequence goes on from CALZFW010000007.1 coordinate 2,858,126, forward strand.
AGCAAGCCCTGACCTGGTTCTCCCAACTAGAGGAGAACTCAATCGGAAGCTTCTGTGACTTATCAACGGCTTTCTTCAAGACATACATTATGTTCACAAAGCGCAGTGCCACAGCTTCTAGCCTGTGGAACCTCAACCAAACCAAAGATCAGAGCCTTCGCGACTACATGGAGAAGTTCAAAGCAGTAGTCTCAAGGATTGAAACCCCAGACGATATTGCCATCGATGCCCTGCGGAACACGTTGTGGGTCCGCTCTAAGTTCCGAGAAGACTTATACTAAAATCCAACCACGTCGCTCCAAGACGCTATCGCTCGTTCTGACAACTTTATCCGAATGGAAGAAGATACAAACGCAATCCTCAGCAAGATGAACGCACCAAAAGCACCAGCGACGAAAAATGCCAACACGCAACAAGCACAACGCCAGCACGCTCCTAGCGACAAAAACGGCCGAAAAGACGGTTATATGTATATCGTCAACGAGAATAACGTGCCGGTCTCAACCATGGTAGTCCGTGGAGAAGGGTGGAACAAATGGGTCAGAGAGCTCGACTCGTCTGGTTATTTAACTGATATTGTCTGCGCGCTCAACTTGCAGTAGCAGCAGGTCCGACGGCGGGCCCTTCCAGAACCGTCGATCTCACCAAACATTGCAAATATCACGACGTCAAAGGACATGATACGACAGAGTGCAAGTCACTCTATGCGCACTATCTCTCGTCTCTCGCCAGCGGCGACTTCAAATTTGAGCCCCTGAAAGCTAAGCCCAAAAACGGCAAAAGCTGGAGCAAGAATAAAGAAAGAAGGGCCCAGCCCAAAGCTACCGGGAAAGGCCGACAAAACGAAACGCAGCAGCAAGATGAAGATAAAACTTCGAAGGATGACGGTGAGGAAGACTCCTCAGCCGACGAAGAACAGCCAGCTAACCGTAGGCGCATAGAGGTTATACTCTCTCAGCAAACCTTGTCATCAGACGACGAGAACGACGATACACCTATACTCGGAGATCTGAGAGATTTTCTCAAATGAAAGCTCGATTCCAAAGATGACAACAGCTCCAAACACAGTGATCTCCGGCTAACGCTGAACGCAAGGAAGTTTCACCTTATCTCGACCAGTGATCCTGGCCCCCAAAAGCATCCGAAACGCCCCAACGGTGATCTTCGAGACAAACTCAACGCCGGAGCGTGCGATCTTTGCATTCTTCTCAACCGCTCGAAGCCCACAGATCTACAAAGACGGTTGGAACATACTAAGACGTCAGGTAACTCTAGGCTATCGCCAAACGACGACAACACATCAGCTGATCTGCGCGCCCTCTTAAACTCCAAGCGAGTAAAAACAAGACAACGACTAAATGTCATTATGGGCGGTTCTCCTCCCTGCAGAAATTATGTTCGCTCTGTCAAGGATTACCGCCGACAAGTTGCGACTTCGTAAAGGTGGCCAACTAGGTCGCCGAGTCATCCTCCGATAACCTTCTCGCCTGATGACACTGCAGGGATTCATATCCCCCACAAAGACCATCTTCTTATCGTTCTTGGAATTGGGGAATACGATGTCACCAAAGTACTTATTGATACGGGGAGCTCCGTCGATCTCATCTTCCGAGGAACGCTGCAAAAGATGGGAGTGGACCTCGACGACATTAAAGCGTCCTCCAGAACGTTAACTGGCTTCAATGGATCTTCTGAAACAATACTGGGGACAATCAGGCTTCCGGTGCGCGCATGCGGAGTTACTCGAACGGTTAAGTTCGCCGTTGTAAGCACGAAGGCACCTTATCACGCCATACTTGGAACCCCCTGGATACACTTGATGCAAGCAATCCCATCGACTTATCACCAGTGTATCAAGTTTCCCGGTACGGACGACACGATCAAAACATTGCGAGGGGATCAGAAGGCCGCTAGAGAATTACTGATCGCCACCGTCAAGCTCCAGCGTTCTTCTCTACCCGTTAACTCTATCTCTCCTCCGATCTCAAAAGTCTGCCCCCTGAAAGATGAAGTTCTCGAGATACCTATTGACGACATTGATCCTAGTCGGACTGCACGAATCGACGCATATCTATCTGAGGATATGCAGCAGTCAATTCTCGACTTCCTCAAGAAGAATGTGTGTACGTTCGCATGGTCCATGGCAGACATGAAAGGGATTGATCCAGCTATAACGACTCACGAGCTTAATGTCGACCCAACCTTCAAGCCCATCCGACAAAATAGACGAAAGTTTGGGCCCGACAGGTCAAAAGCTGTGAACGAAGAGGTCGAACGGTTACTCGGTGCCAGCTCAATCGCTGAGGTGCGCTATCCTGAGTGGTTAGCAAACTCAGTAATAGTCAAAAAGAAGAACGGGAAGTGGCGCTTCTGCGTCGACTTCACTGACTTAAATAAAGCCTGCCCAAAGGACAGCTATCCTCTCCCCAATATTGACCATCTGGTCGAGTCTACAGCTGGGAACGAGATGCTCACGTTCATGGACGCCTTCTACGGGTACAACCAGATCATGATGCACCCTGACGATCGTGAGAAAACTGCCTTTATCACAGACAGTGGAACCTACTGCTATAAGGTCATGCCATTCGGCCTAAAGAACGCAGGAGCGACTTACCAACGGCTTGTGAACAAAATGTTCGTAGATAAGCTGGGCGACACCATGGAAGTATACATCGACGAAATGCTTGTTAAGTAGCTACACATTGCTGACCACCTCCGCCATCTACAAGATTGCGTCGAAACTCTCAACAAGTACGACATGAAACTAAACCCGGCGAAGTGCACGTTCGGAGTTTCCTCAGGAGAATTCCTTAGTTACATCATAACACAACGAGGAATCGAATCCAACCCGAAGCAGATCTCAGCGGTCCTGAACCTCCCAAGTCCAAAAAATAGTAGAGAAGTCCAACGGCTCACGGGTCTGATTGCTTCACTCAATCGGTTCATCTCTAGATCCACCGACAAGTGTTTACCATTCTACGATCTCCTGCGAGGGAATAAGAAGTTCATCTGGGATGAGAAGTGCAAAGAGGAATTTGCTCAACTCAAACAGTATCTGACTACACCGCCTGTACTCGCCAAGCCGGATGTCGGCGACGTTCTATCTCTTTACGTCGCGGTGTCCCCCGCAGCAGTCAGTAGTGTTCTGATAAAGGAAGACCGCGGCGAACAAAAACTAATCTTCTACACAAGCAAGCGTATGACGGGACCAGAAACACGATACCCGACTCTGGAGAAGATGGCACTGGTCGTCGTCGTAGCAGCAAGAAAGCTTCGCCCGTATTTTCAGTCACATTCGGTGGAGATACTAACCGACCAGCCCATCCGAACAATACTTCAGAACACCAACAGGTCCGGGAGATTAACAAAGTGGGCTATCTAACTCGGTGAACTTGATATCACCTACAAGAACCGAACGGCAACAAAGTCCCAGGTTCTTGCGGATTTTTTAGTAGAACTGGCTCCGGAACTGGAGCAAGACCTCACGCTCCCGAACCTAAACTGGACCCTTCATGTTGACGGATCTTTGACTAACAAAGGCGTGGGGGGCGGAGTCCAATTACAGTCCCCGACCGGGGAACTGATCAGACAGTTTTTTAGCTTCGGCTTCTCAGCGTCGAACAATAAAGCAGAATATGAATCTCTGATCGCCGGACTCCGCTTAGCAAAAGCTGTCAAGGCTAAAAGTCTTAGCGTCTACTGTGACTCACAGCTAGCCGCCAGTCAGTTTAGCGGCGACTACGACGCCCGCAACGACCGGATGGACGCTTACCTCAAGTTAGTCCAAGGTTTAGCAGTAGAGTTTGAATTCTTTGAACTCATTAAAGTTCCTAGAGGGGAAAACGTCTGCGCCGATGCCCTCGCGGCCCTTGGCAGCAAGTTTTGAGATCAGGTTAAATGAACTATCCCAATACACCGCATTGAGAAGCCAAGTATCGATATCTCGACTGACCAAACGGTCATCGTAGCCCCAGTCACCGAGGTTACCGCACCAGATACTGACGGGTTAGATCCGGACTAGAGAACATAGCTCATCGATTATCTCAGGAAAAGGGAACTCCAGTGCAGAAATGGGAAGCACACCGACTAAAAGCATGCAGTGCTCATTATGTCTTCTTAGACGATGAACTCCATCGATGGACCGCAAGTAAAGTACTCCTTAAATGCATTCATGGGGACGAAACCCTCAGGGTTATGGCCGAGACGCATGAAGGCGCCAGAGGCAACCACTCAGGCGGCCGCGCCTTGGCAATCAAAGTGAGAAGTCTAGGCTTCTTCTGGCCGACAATGAACGCAGATTGCGAATCCTACGCGAAAAGTTATGACAAATGCCAAAGGCACGCACCAAGTATCCACTGCCCAACTGAAATGTTACAAACGACAACAGCACCATATCCGTTCATGCAATGGGCAATGGACATAATAGGACCCCTTCCCAGTTCCCGACAATGACGTTTTGTTCTAGTCCTCACCGACTACTTCACGAAATGGATTGAAGCTGAGGCCTTCGCTCAAGTCATGGACAAAGAAGTCCACGGCTTCGTATGGAAGAATATTATCTGCCGCCATGGTCTGCCTTACGAAATTGTTACTGATAATGGATCGCAGTTCATGTCGGGCATTGGGCAGATCTGAAGAAAGGACATTGGGCCGATGAACTCGACGGAGTCCTGTGGAGTCACCACACGACACCAAGAGGTTCGACTAAATCAACACCTTTCTCCCTTGCATACGGTGTCGAGGCTATGGCTCCCGCAGAGGTCAATGTTACAAGCCCCCGATGTTCGAAGATTCCCCAGTACGTAGAACTTAACAAGGAGATGCTGCTCGACGCCCTCGACGAGATCGAAGAACATCGGGACCAAGCTATGCTCCAGATCCAAAACTATCAGCATCAAATAGAGAGCTACTACAACAAAAATGTTCGGGCCAGACCCCTCGAACTCGGCGACCTCGTCATGTGCAAAGTGTTTGAAAACACTAAGGAACTAAGCACCGGTAAAATCGGGGCTAGGTGGGAAGGACCTTACAAGATCGTCAAAGTCGTCAAACCAGGCGTCTACCGACTTGAAACGTCGCGCGGAGAAGCAGTGCCTCAAGCATGGAACTCAATGCACTTACGCCGTTTCTACTCGTAGAAGCGTCGTTGCCTCCAAAAAAAAAAACCGAGTTGATGCACCTCCGCGGTCACTTCCACTCAACCGAGTAAATGCGCTTCTAATAACCACTTTTACTCGGGAATATCAAACTACGAATGGCTTGATCCTCAACCGAGGTACGTAGGCAGCCTTAACCGGCCTAGCTGTAACAACACCAAAGTCAAAACCTTGTTCTTTGTTTCGATCTCAACCGAGTAAATGACGATCGATGAAACCCGCCCATCGTAGGACGGTCATCACATCAAGTGATCCCCGTACCGCCAACAGGAGGTACGCGGACACACACATTCCACTACTCAGCTATGCCCTGATCAGACACTTAGCTGAAGGACCCAACGTTCGCGAGTCACATATGCACCAATAGCATTGACCGACCAAAAAGAGTGAAATCTTTACCTTTTTTCGACTATCGAGCAACGGACTAGCTACCCAAATACCCGACTGTCACTGCAAAAACGGATAAAAGAACCTTCAACTCTTAGATTCAGTCTCTTGTCTTGGGAATAGAATGGCGTACTTAGACGTATCTCGGCCGTAACGCGACATGAACTAACCAAATTCCCTTAGCGGCTTGTTTTGTTATCTATTTGCGAAAGTCAAAAATCAAGCACCTATCGTTTCTAAGCGAACACGCTGCAAAACTTTTAGGCGAACTGAGATTTACTTAAAAACATCGCATATACAGATAAGAAACAACAACACATGAATTTAAAGTTTGCTTAAAACATCAACTCGCAGACGAGGTAAAAATGTGTCTAATCATACAACAAAAGGGTCTATCAAGACCACAAACACATTTCAACAGAAAACACAAAAAGTTTAAGTAATACAACATCAGCGGAGGGTCAAGCAGCAGAATCTTGGTCGTCCCCGTTCAGCACACTCGGACCAGGAGGATCCACGGGGTCTTCGGTAACGGGAGCAATCGGACCCTCCACTTGAGCAGAAATAGGAACGAGAAGGTCAGCATTAGAAGACGGGACGCTTGAGACACTTCTTTTCTCGATTTCACTGTTCGTCTCTTCCTCGTTGGGTTTTGGCGAGGACGTCTTCTCCTCCTCATCCTCTCGTTCCTCGGAGGAAGTATCCGAGACTAGAACAGGGTCTTCGGTGCCTACGTTCTCAGTCCCTTCTTCTTGGACTAAGATACCATCTGTCTCGGGGTTTTTCTTTCTAAGGGCTCTCCTCGAGGTTATCCTTCTCCGGGCACTCCTCGAGGGTATCCATCCCCGGAACCTCAGCGTGTTCTGTCGGGGCCGACGTGATATCAACCATCTGCTCTTCAGGTGGCTCCTCGGTGATCTCGCGGGAGGTAATGAGTTGAGAAGCCATCTCCAGTCCGATCAGATCCGCGTTCGATCCATACGGATCAAACGGTGCTCGAAACCTGTCCTCAACGAAGCGAGAAGGAAGAACTAGCAGAGAAAGAGTAAGATTGCTGTCAGACAGCGGATCCACACGAAGTTTTGTAGCCGCAGCCTCATGAAGCTTCTCCTGCTCGGCGAAGACATGATCATCTCTTGCGGGATTTCCGTCCCGCTGCCCTTTATCATCTCAAGGCATTTCCTCGTCTCTGAGGCTTGCCTGTATAAATTCTTTGCCTTTCCAAAGGCGTCTAAGCGAGTAAAGTAGCCGCGCACGCGACCAAAGCAACAACTCGCCTTATCGGTCATAGAGGCCTGAACCCTCTCCCTTTCACGAGTAACCTCCAAGCTTCGCCAGTCCTTCAGGCGTTGCCTATCTTTGATCAGCTTTTCCACTGCAGCGTCCCTCTCTTCGAGAAGCTCAGCCTTTTCCTTCTCGAGAGTTGCGGCGGCCTGCTCCAGACGAGCTTTCTCTCAGGAAAGCTCTTTGTTCGCCACCCTATCAGATTTGAGCTTACCTTCGAGCTCTTCAAATTTTACTTGGAGAACCTCTTTCTCCTTAGCAGCTTTTTCGTTGGCTTTCTTATGCTCAGCCCTCACTCTCTCGATGGCTTTCAGCCTCGCCTGAGCAAGTTTCTTCGAAGATCCCAACTGAATCATCGTCTGCTTCAAGGTACTGTCGTACTTCTCGACGAGGAAGTTCATGCTCCCGTCACTCTGCAAAACGATAAAATAAGGATTACTCGAAGTGGCTTGACCCACTCGTTCAATAAGGAGAAAAGGATAAAAGAATAGCGCAGTTACCCGTGCTCTCGTGAAGGCGGCATCAACATATTCATCTTTGAAGTAGAGATCTCGTATCTGTGGCAGTTCTCTCGTCCCACCACGGATCTGGCGCGTCAACTCCGTGCATCGAAGGCGGTTAAAAATCAATGGAGTCTTCTCGTCGTAAGAAAACTGAACACGGTCTAGAAATGCGGCCCCCCTCCTCGTAAGGGAACCTTTGGACCGAGCGCCTCTTCTCGTTGCCGAATCAGGAGCAGACCTCTCGCTCGCTGCAGACTCGCTCCTAGAACCGCCTTCCGACGCTGCGACTTTTCTTCTCTTCTCTAGAGGAGTTTCGGGGGAAAGACTTTTTCTTCCCGCAGAGTCAACAGGAGTGGTTCCATCAGCAATTGGCCGCGGCACCGCTTCAACCGACCTCTTCTTCGTTTTCTTTTTAGGGTGATCCTCAGGAACTGCTTCAGTTGGATCTGCCCCGACGAGATCTTCTGGAGTGGCTTCTCGTCCTTCTCTTGGCATATCACGTGATCAACGGGAGAAGTGGTCCCTTCTTGGGGTCTTTTCTTCCTTTCTTTCTTCTTCTTCGCTTTCGAGCCCTTATAAGCCTTGCCAAGAGAAGCTGCTTCTCCAAGAGGAACGTCTGCACCAGGAGCCTCATCGGTGACTCTCTTCTTCGCTTTCTTGCTCTTCTTCTTCTTCTTTTTCGGACTTAAAGCTGAGGGCTCTGCACCGATATCCTCGTCGACTATGATAGAGTCCCTTCCCTTAGAAGCCCCGACTTCCTCAGAATTGGTCGATTCCGGAACAACATCTGAGGTAGTTTTCTTCGAAAGCAGGTGCAGTTTCCCTTTCAGCAAAGCGCTAAAATCTGGAACTCCCTCCATTTCTCTGGCTTTGTTGAGAAGTTTCTGCTGCTTCCGAGTAAACAGAGAGAGACGCCATTTGCGAGGACCGAGAACACAAGGAAGCCTCGACTCCCAATCAACTGCGACGAGAAGAACAAGACAAAGACTTAATACGGAAACCATGATGTTTCGACCCAAGGTATCCGAGAGAACTAACCTCTGGCGATCCTAGCTTGTTGACGACGTATCCACTCTCGACTGAGATCCGGCCAACGAAGATGGCTGTGCGTCGCGATCGCTTGAGCACTCTCGAAGAAATTCACTGGGTATGCGATCGTATTCGGGTGACGAACTGCAAATACAAAAAAAAGCAGTTAGAATCATCGAGTAAAGCACAACCAAACAGAGAAATCTCTACCAAGTTCTTTATTCCGCAAAACGCGGTAGTCGTCCCCGGGCGGCTCTTCGAAGGTGTGCTCGTCAGACTTGACGTAGAAGTACGCACGCTGCCAATCTTGCGTCTTGTTTGGGTGACCAGTCAAGACATTGTAGTTCGCACACATCTTTACCGAGAAGATCCCGTTTGGCTCTGCTTTCGTGAAAGTCAGCTCCTCAAACACCCTCACGCTCATCGAGATATCTATCTCCGCCGCCATAACCATCAACATGACGGCTATGCGCAATGATCCATTCAGCAGTTGAGAAATAGCAATATCTCGACGAAACGCGTACGACGTTACCAACCGAGGGATTGGAAACCAGAGCTTCGTGTGTTCTCCGAAATAGGACTCGTACACGCATTGGTAGCCAACCGGAGGCGACCAAGGACGTTGCTCGGTAGACGGGATGATGTAGGTAACGCCGGCACCACCATTCTCCCTTAACAAATCCTTCACAGTATGGTGAGAAACGAACCCTCCGACGCACTCGTCTCAAAGGTCTCGAGGCTTGGCTAGACGCTTCAGAAACACTACCGCTCACGTCGCTGCTCCCGACTTCGACGCGATCCGTCTTAACGAATTTGCCTATGGGCATCAGGGACTAAAAGACGCTGGGATAGACTCATGTTCTCTGTATCTCTTAGAGCATCGCGATGAATCAGGTCGAACTCATCCAGCGGACTGCCATTCGCTGTCACGTCTCTAGTCGAACTCGGAGAAGTAGCGATATCCTTTCCCTTCTCCTCGCGCGATAATCGATTTCTCGGAAGCATGCTTTCTAACTCTGGGGACGTCGATAGACGAGCGTATTGCTAAGGCTGAAAGAAATGTGGCATGGTTGAAAGCAATGAGAGCCGCAAAACAGAAGAAAATTGCAGCAGCAGCAGCAGCTCATTTGATCTAAGGAAAGTTCAGTGATGTTTTGGGGAAGTCAAATGCAAGTAGAAGAATATCAAACATCTATCTTAACTCTGTGGTCTTTTTATTGCTTTAGTATCTTTTGTAAGACTGGTTTGGTTTAAGTGTTTCATTTTGTATGTTTTGAACTCAGTAATGAGCTAATAGCTTCTTGCTTTGTGTAAGATCAGATTTGCCTTACAGAGGTAGCTAATTAATCATCAGATGAAGTGTAAATGAAACAGTCTGAATCCATCATGTGAAATAGATCATCATATATAATATGGATTTATGAAAGGGATCCATGTTGCAAGCTCCTTCACATCGTGTAGCACCTTATTTTCCCCGTTTGTCCCACCTGACACACAAACTCATCCTGGAGTTTAAAAGCCGTTACAGTGGAAGGAGTGTGTAATCAAGAAAAGATTCAAAGATTTCTTTTTGCTCTTTTACATATGATCAAATGAGGAAACCAATACTTTTGCTTTTGAATTAGGCGCAGAGAAACTTTGAGAGGTCACATAATCTATAGCTTCCAAAGCAAGAAACTTAGTCATATGGCCTTCCTATGTAGTATATTTATTTTTAATAGAGTTTAAGTTTATAGTTTTGTATGGTGTGATTAAGTTCAGTTTATGATTTGAGAATATTTATATATAAGGTTTGTAAGAAATTTAAATCAGTTTCTGTTAAGTTGTGTGCATATAGTGTAATAATAAGCATCAGTTTTTGTCTCTTTTCCAAATGCAAATTTTTATATCTGATCAGAAGATGCATCTTTAGCTTGCAGTGAATAAAAAACAAGTCATATTCAAACAAATACTAAAAATGCTCCAAACAAAGAATAGTGAGAAAAGACAAGGGGTAGTGAGAACTTTTAGAAGTTATTTGGTACTCGGGGCTGGTCTCCCAGTGTGAGAAAAGCAGTTGATCTAAACTCTATCTTGTCGCGGACAGTTATAAAAAGTCATAGTGATAAAAAAAACCAGAGCGTTGGCATTTAAACATTACACTTATTTTACTGATAATAAAAAGTTATAAACTAAGTTGCCACTGTAGGTAAAAACACCAAAGAGCCCTTCATCGTTTTCTATCACTCGTCAGTGAAGGCGATCTTCAGATTCGGGGCGGTCTTCAAATATTCTCGTCGAAGCTTGTCCTCGTACCTGGAATATATCAAACCCCCCTTATCAGGCTCTTGATAACAAAAACTAAAAAAGCATATACTTAAACCACATACCAAAGCTTTTGTGCAAGGTTGTACCTAATTAACAAAAACAATAGTGTTAATACTTTGTTATGACATCAACACAAAAGCAATGCGTTAGCGAAACAAATCTACAGAGGGAACATTAATTTACTTGTGTCGGAAAGGGTACGTAGCAGCTATTTCAGCCTCGTAGAAAATAAGCTTACATCTTCTTTTCCGGTGTCGTAGCGCCTGCAGGATAAGAAGATTTAATCAGCATATCTTACTTTCAGATATTCTTCATCATAAGTATACACTATTTTTCATCATCACCTTCTGTGCTTCATTAGCAGAAGCAAACTCAACAAACCCACAGTTCACATGCTCACCACAGTGGTCTACAATAAGTCGAACACGAACAACTTGTACAACATCTTTGAAGATTTTGGAACTGTAAAAATGAAAGTTGTATTATCAGTCATCAAAAACTTGCTACAAGAACGAAATAGGTAATTAAAGGTGCTACTTACATATTTGAAATCTGCAATTCGTTATTGTGGTGAGAAAGATTGGCAACAAAGAGTGTCTTTCTTCTAACGGCATTTTCCTGTATTTAGCAACCAATAAGTATCTTTAGACTTTGTGACAACAGTTGTGTTATTAAATGCCTACGAGCAGGACATAATTTGAAAGATAACAAGAACAGGTACCTCAGCAAAATCGGGAGTTTCGTCAGCTCCTATCAAAAGGCTTTCTTGTCGAAGGTAGTTTTCGTACCTAGAATATAAAAAAAAAAAAAAGTATCATCTATCAATGTATAGAAACAAGGCCTAGGCCTGGGCAAAATAACCGGAACCGAAGAACCGAACCGGAACCGAACCGAAATACCCGAAACCGGAACCGGACCAATACCCTCAAATACCCGAACGGTTCCTATATTTTTATATCCGAAATAACCGAACCGAACCGGAACCGAACCGAGAACCGAACGGGTACCCGAATATATAAAAACATTAATTATATATACATATAACATCACTAAATATATATTTTTAATTTAAAATTCTATTAAAAATATTTGAAAATAGTTGAGGATAACTAAATTATTATAAAGTATCCAAACTACCCGAAAGTATCCGAAACTATCCGGATATTTTTATCCGAAATATCCAAAGTAATCCGAAATATCCAAATTTTTTATCAAAATCATCCTAATTATTTGATATTTTACCTTAAATAACCAATATTTTATCCAAATTATCCAAACTACCCGAACTATCCGAACCCGAACCGGATCCAAATGAGAACCGAACTTTTTATGGATATTTTCCGGTTCCTACATTTACTATCCGAACCGAACCGAACCCGAAACTATCCGAACCGAACCGAACCGAAAATAGGTCGAGTACTAAATGGATCCTCTAGCCCCTATCCGAACTATCCGAAACCCGAAATACCCGAACCGAACCGAACCGATACCCGAAATGCCCAGGCCTAGAAACAACTATAACCAAAGTGATCATGACAAATTTAGTTAAATTCCTTACCAAACCTTGTGATCAATGCAATACCTAATCAACAATAATAATAGCGTTAGTCTTCTGTATCAAAAAGTCAAGCAACAAGTTGGAATCAGGTTTGCATAAACATACTTGAATCGGCCTTGAGCCTTCTTAGGAACATCAAGAAAAATTTTGCGACGGTGAAAATGTTCACCATTTTTCTTTTCCAGCGCCTAAGTAAAAAAAGAATTTTTTATCAGCAATCAAACTTTCAAATGACTACTAAAATACTTTTAATCATTAAAATAAACTCCTCGCCTTCTTTGCTTCATCAGCAGAAGCAAACTCAACAAAGCCAGTGCCCACATGATTGCCCATGAGGTTGCAAATAAGTCGAACATGAACAACTTGTCCAACATCTTTGAAGAAATCGATGCTGTCAGGAAAAAAAATATTAGTCTTGCTCCGAGAACAAAAGAGGAAATTAAAAGTGCTACTTACATATGTGATATTTCAGTTTTTTCGCGAGGGAGATTGGCAACATAGAGCGTCTTACTTCTTGAGGTGGCAACTGCCTGAATTTAACAGCCTAGTGGGTTAGCACGACTCAAAAGGAGAAAAGCACTTCAAAAAGAAGACTCATCCACAGAATAAGTAATCTTTAGACTTTGTGGCAACAGTTGTACTGCTAAGCATTTCTTTTAAGCCTGACATATTTGAAGATCATAAGAAAAGCTACCTCAACAAAATCGGGAGTAGTTTGATCAAGTCCTTTCATCAACATAATCTTATGATCGTCCATATATGCACCATTCACCATTTTCAGCGCCTACAGTTAAAAAAAGATTTATCAGCTAAGTTTTAATACTCTTTTCATCATTAAAACAAAACTAGTCTCACCTCCTGTGCTTCATAAGGAGAAGCAAACTCAATAAAGCCATAGCCCACATGCTTACACTCGCGGTTAACAATAAGTCGAACACTGACAACGTCTCCAACATTTTTGAAGAACTTGATGCTGTCAATGTAGAGGATTAAAAAAATATCAGTCATGAAAAACTTAAGCAACATGGAAATTTAAGATGCTACTTACATATGTGATATTTTAGTTGTTTGTGGAGAGAGGTTGGCAACAAGGAGTACGTTCTGAAATTAACAACCAACTGTGTTAGCAAGCACGAATCGTTAGAGGAAAAGGACTTGAACTGCATAACAACAAACTCATCCCCGGCAACAGTTGTGTTACTAAACGCTAAGCGTTTCTTCTGAAGCCTGACATATCATATTTTGAAGATGATAAGAATAGTTACCTCAGCAGGTGTCTTATCTTCTTCTATCACAAAACTTTCACTTTGAAGCAAGTCTTCATTGAACCTGGATCAATATCAAAAATAAACCCGTGTGAACTCTCCATGTGTAACAAAAACGTATGTGCTCTTTAAAACAAGTGGTTGAACCCTTACCAAACCTTGTGATCTATGCAATGCCTAATTAACAAAAAAAAAAAAAAAAAAAAAAAAAAAAAGGAAGATAGCGTTAATGGCATATAAACTCAAGCAAATGGTTTTACAAAAACAGTAATCAATTTACTTGGGTGGAAGGTTCTCTGCAAATTCATTATTCGCCACATCAAGAAAAATGCTGCTGTTGTGCAAATATTCACCGTTCTTTTGCTGCAGCGCCTACATGATAAAAGATTTAATCAGCAAATGACTAGGTAAATAAATTTTACATCATTACTACTCTCACCTTATTTGCTTCGTTAGAAGAAGCAAACTCAACAAAGCCACAGCCCGCATGCTCACCACACTGGTCTAGAATAAGTCGAACCCGAACAACTTCCCCAGCATCTTTGAAGAAATCGATGCTGTCGAAATGGAGGGCAAAATATATAAGTCATGAAAAACTAACTCAAAGAGGAAAATTTTGCTTACATATCTGATATGATAGTTTTCTGGTGTGAGAGATGGGAAATAAAGAGAGTCTTCTTTGGTACGGCAGTTGCCTGAATTTAACAGCTATGTTTTGTTAGCAACACATGTGTTATTAATCGCCTGACAAATTTTGAAGATAATAAAGAAGAGGCACCTCAGCAAAATCGGGAGTTGCATCAAGTCCTTCAACCGGAAGGCTTTCTTCGAACCTGAAATATTATATCAAAAACTTAAGCCAATGTGCTATTATTCATAACAAACTCAAAGAGGTAAATAGTTAAAAGTCCTTACCAAACCTTGTAATCTAGGCAATACCTAAAAAAAAAAAAAAAGAAAAAAGAAGGCGTTAATCTTCTGTAATGGTATCAAAACTCGAGCAATAGGATAAAAGAAGTGTTACAGAAACAACAAAAAAAAAAACACAATTTACTTGGGTGGAAGGTACGTCGCTCCATTATTAGCCACTTCAAGAAAAATTTTACAGTCGTGCAAAGATTCACCATTCTTCTGTTGCAGCGCCTGCAGTATGAAAGAGATTATAAGCAATTGAATTCAAATGACTACCTATCATCAGTAGTATAAACTAAGCTCGCACCTTATTTGCATCATTCACAGAAGCAAAATCAACAAAGCCATAGCCCACATGCTTGCCCGTGTGGTCTGCTATAAGTCGAACATAAGAAACTCCTCCAACATCTTTGAAGAAATCGATGCTGTCAGGAAAAGATATCAGTCAGCAAAAACTTTTCCAGAGATAGAAAAAAGGAAATTAAAGGTGCTACTAACATATCTCTTGGTTTAGTTTGGGGAGAGAAACGGCCCACAAAGAGCGTCTTTTTTGGTATGGCAGGTTCCTGAAGTCAGCAGGATCGAGTGTGTTAGATTGCATAACAACAAAAAGCAGATTCATTCTAGAGAATAAGACGAGGTGGCTACAGTTGTGTAATGAAAAGCCAAATGTGTCTGAAATTTTTTGAAGAAAATAACAAGAGGTACCTCATGAGTTTCATCAAGTCCTTCCACTGCGGCAAATTCTTCTATCAGAAGGCCTTCACGTTGAAGGTAGTCTTCGTACCTGGAATATCAGAAAACCTTGTGAAATTTCAATGTATGCCATTGATAACAAATGGTTAAAACCCTTACCACACATTGTGATCTACGCAATACCTGATAAACAAGAAAAACAATAGCGTTAAACTTGTGTAGTGGCAGCAGAAAGTTACATAAACATAAATCAATTTACTTGGGTGGAAGGGATGTAGCTGCCACTTTAAGAAAAACCTTGTTACGGCTCCAATATTCACCGGTCTTCATTTTCAGCGCCTAGCATGATTTCATCATAAGTAGATGCTAAAAATACTTTTAATCATATTACTATAAACTCCTCTCACCTTCTTAGCTTCGTCAGAAGAAGCAAATTCAACAAAGCCTAAACCCAGACGATTTTCCACACGCCTGCCCACACGTTTGTCCACACGGCCGCCCTTGTGGTTTAGCATAAGTCGAACACCAACAACTTGTCCAACATCTTTGAAGAAATCGATGCTGGCAAAATGGAATGGAGGATATATCAGTCTATGAAAAGTAAGTTTGATCAAAGTGGAAACTGAAGGGTTCTACTTACACATCTGATATTTCAGTTTGGCTAGAGAGTTTGTCAAGAAAGAGCTTCTTATTAGGTGGCCCTGCAGCTTCCTGAATTTAGGATCAAAGCGTGTTAGCAGCAAGACTATAAGGAGAAAAGGACTTTTAACTTGCGTAGATTTTCAAGATATTAAGAAGAGATACCTCAACAAAATCTGGATCTTCATCAAGTCCTTCAATTGTCTCCTGTTACAATGAATAAGAATAAGAGTAAGAAGATTAGCTAAAACACAAACTTGTTATACATTATATTCAAAAGTATCTAACAGAAATTATACCTTGGCTGAGTTTAAAGCTGACTCATCAGACTTTGTCTCCAGCAACTCGACCTGGCTTTCACTCCTTGTCTCCTTCGCCTCGGATTTATGTCTCCTCAGAACCGGTTCAGTGTCCAAATCATCTTCCGGCTTTCGCTTACCCAGTGAATTAGCTTTGCTAGAACTCGCCATGGGGAAGTTGAAACAGCGGCGCCTTATTTCCCTGGAGAGTTGGGAGAAAATAACCCTACAGAGAAGAAAGCGAAGCTATTTGTATAACAATAATCTCGTTTGGGCCGGCCTTTTATTGGTTTAGGTTTTACGATTGTTGTGTTTCGGGGATGCTTCTTTTATTGGTTGTGTCCGTCCAATGACAATTGTCGGAACTAACATAACTGCAAAGTCAATTTAAATATGTTGGGATCTAAATACAATTAGTAATTAACCCTAACTTTTCCTTAATACTAGATTTTATACTCGCGCTTCTATATTAATAATTTAGTTTATGTTTTATAATAATTGTGTATGATAATATGTATGATAAAGGTAAAATATAATAATTATACATTTTACCTATCTTTTTATTTGATAAACTGATTCGCATATCGATATAAGTTTTATTTAAAATTGTCATTCATACTTTAATCTCTTGTTGGTATTATATATAAATTTTATTTAAAATTTATTTAACTTATTGATGTACGTATTTAAACATTTTATTTTTTAATTATTTATTATAAAAATTATTCTCTTAAATATATTTATTCAACAAAGCTTGTATGAGACATTTTAGTTTTTTTTTTTTTTTTGTATTATATGAAATCCATAGTTTTTATCTGTGAACCGGGTTATAGATTTATAAGAAGTTATCATTTAACTTGCTTTATTTAATGACCTTAATTTTAAAAAAGATCTTGTAAAGTAAGTTTTGCCTTGTTTGTTTACAATATCTAATATTAATTTTTTTTTCTTTCAAAATATTGTTTTGGAAATCCTGCTATTTTTAAATTCTTTGTGTAGATTTTTTAATATTATGTAGCTTCAAATTTTTAAATATAGCTGTTTTGTTTTTTATAGCTTTGATTTTTTAAGTTTGTATTCTTTAAAAAAAAATATTATGTAAAGGTTACATTTCAAAATTAGTGTATATATATATTAAGTTGATTCTTTCAGTGAATTTTTATATTACTTTAATTTTTATGGAATTATAATCATTTTGAAGTAACTATTTTGGAAATTTTGACCTTTTAGAAAATAGTAAAATTTTGTTATCATTTGTCATTTTTTTCCTGCTGGTTTTAAATCTTATGTGGACAATCTCAATGGCTTATTTAACTAACTTATTGGACATATTAAATAAAACATATATAATAGCATTTTAATTTATGTATTATATAGAGCCTATATTTTCATCGGTGAATCTGATTATAGATTTAGAAAAACCCATCTTGTAGTTTCTTTTATTTTTAGCGACTACATTTACAATTTTAATTATTGATGAGTAGATACATTTATTAATTTCTTTTGATTGAAAAGAAACAATTTCAAATTCATAGATACACTACTCATTTAAAATATGTATTTCACATAAAGTTGAATATTCTTACCTGCAATTATCATTTTAAATAAAACTTTTGTTAATATAATGAAGTCCAAAGAAGGAATTGATACAGAAAGAACAAAAACTAAAACCATTCACTGTTTTAATAATTTTTTAAAAAACTTATATAGTATATTACAAATTTAGACGATTATTTGCACTCTCTACAACTACTTCAGAAATATAAACAAATATATATATATATATATATATATATATATATTTTTTTCGTCGACTTTTACAGACTCATATAGACTCTGTAAACCAAACTGGGTGATCTGCATCCATGTGAACAACGTAAGACGGTTGCATCCTAGCTCTACGGGGTAAACTATCCACCATTGTGTTAAGCGTCCGTGGAACATGGATAATTTCTGATCGGATGAAAATATCTTTCAGGGTCTTGAAATCTTATAAATAATCTGCAAACGCTGACCATTCTTCTGGTTCTGAAACCATCTTCACCAATTGATAACAATCTGTTGCAAATGTAACCTGAAATTGACGTAGGTTTCTCATATATTCCATTGCCCAGAGTAGCGCTTCCATCTCCGCATGAAGAGGAGAGAGACTAGCCAACAGTCCTCGCCCCCAATAGACCATCAAAATCTGCTAGCGTACTAACCATCAAAATCTGCTAGCGTACTAAGTCATCCTTATCCGGAAAAGATATCACCCTCTTTCCAAGAACCATCTGTAAAACACCATCTACCCAGAATTCTCGGCAAAGACGTAACCACAGTTCGTGGTTCTGTTCTCTGCTCGTTTAAAACCTGAGCCTCTGCCCAAAGTGTAGATTCTATTTCTGCCAGCTTTACGTATCCATGGGGTCAATGTCCAAATTACTAAAAACTTTGTTATTACGGCCTTTCCATATGTACCATAGAATCCAAGCAAACTGATGATTCTCCATTTTGTGGTAGAACTCTCCAGAAGAGATGATCCATATTTGTGAAAAGAGACTTTGTTGGAAAAGTATTTGGGTTCGACGGTATCTTCGAAAGAGCCCAAACCTGAATTGCTGGAGGACATTCGAAAAAAAACATGATTTATCGATTCCTCCTGAGCTCCACACCTAGCACAACAAATATCTCCTTGAATCCCTCTCCCTTGTAAATTCTTCTTAACTGCTATACATCCTGTTACAAGCTGTCATAGGAAATGTTTCAACTTTGGTGGACACGTTATTTTCCAGCAAAAAGCTTTCAATACGTCAACCGTGGGACCAATCAATAGGGGTGGTCGTACCCTATCTGGGTAAATCCTCTCCACCTAATATCCTGATTTAACTGTATATTTTCCATTCTTGGTAAAATGCCATCCGTCACTATCTGTCCTCTGAGTTCTGCTCAGTGGTAGACTTTCTATAAGTTTTGCATCTTGTGGTTCCACCAAAGTCCGAATTGCCTTTGAATTCCAAGTGCGCGTAGTGGAGTCAATGAGGGAATCCACTATAAGGTCCGGATATAAATTGTGATGATTTTTATTAGCTGGTCTCGGGCGAGTGGTTGGGAGCCATGGATCATTTCATATAGATATAGAAGAACCAGTTCTCATCCTTTTGATTAGCCCTTTGCTTACCAGAGATCTAGCAGAGACAATACTCCGCCACCCATAGGACGGAGAATATGAGCGAATCGGTTCCAGAGGTGAAGCATTCCTGTAATACCGACCTTTAAAAACTCGGGAAAATAAAATATTTGGTTTCTCTATGAGACGCCAAAGTTGTTTGCCAAGCATCGCTGTATTAAAATCAGTGATGTCTTGAAACCCCAAACCTCCTTCTTCTTTATCAACACATACTTTGTCCCATGATTTCCAATGCAAGCCTCTGGTGCTTCCCCCTGGGCTCCACCAGAATTGTGCTACCGCACTTGTCAACTTTTTTGCAGTTGCCTTAGGTAAACGATAGCATGACATCACATGGTTTGGTAGTGCTGTGACCAATGATTTAATGATCACTTCCTTTCCTCCTTTTGTAAAAAACCGAAAAGCCCATCCGGTAACTCTACAATTTAATTGATCCTAGACAAAGCTGAATACTTGTATCTTAGATCCCCCCAAATCTTCAGGCAGACCCAGATAAGAACCATTCCTCCTAAATTTTGAATCCCCAGAATATCCCTTAATTCCTGTCTGATCGCTTCCTCAATCTTATAACCAAATTGAATCGATGACTTATCAAAATTGATAAGTTGACCTGATACTTGCTCATATTCCTTTAAAATCCTAAGAATGGTTTGACATTCTTCTTTTTGAGCTTTACAAAAGAAAAGACTATCATCCACAAAAAGCAAATGAGATATTGATGGACACGCTCTTGCCACCTTCATTCCCGTGAACTGTTTATCTGCCTCTGCCTTTTTATGTTTGCGATTAAAGCCTCGGTGCGAAGAATAAATAAGTAGGGAGATAGAGGATCCCCCTGACGTAAGCCTCTATGTGGAACAATGAGACCGCGCGGTTGACCGTTTAGTAGAACCCGATATTGCACTGAGGTTATACATTCCATCATCATTTTGATCCAATGAGGGTCAAAGCCCATTTTCCGAAGTAATGCCTTAATAAAATCCCATTCCACTCTATATACGCCTTACTCATATCTGTTTTAATTGTCAAATACTTTCCTTGACATGCTTTATTCGTTTGCAATCCATGAAACATTTCTTGCGCTATAAGAATATTATCAGAAATCAACCTTCCTGCCACAAATGTCGATTGAGTTTCTGAGATGAGCATAGGAAGATATAATTTCAACCTCTGACACAACACCTTCGAGATAATTTTATACCCTACATTGCAAAGACTGATTGGTCTCAATTCCGTCATCCTTGTAGGCCTCTCCGTTTTTGGAATCATACATATATTAGTAATATTTAGTCTAGCATCCATTAATCCCTATAAGCATCTTGTAATTTCCTAGATACTTCCATTATATCTTCTTGAGTCCTTGTATTATTTGTCTGTACCTCCTCAAGGGCTTGCTATAACTCATTTATTTTTTCCTTTCCATAAGGTGGATTATTTTCTGCCATTTAGCAATTTCATGACGGCAATTACTAATTTTTGCCACTATACTCTTCACTGCACCCTCAGTTCTGTCTCCCCTAGAGTCCGACCATCCCATTGATATTGAATCCATGAAACCCTCTCTTCCAATCCACCTCTTATCAAATCGGAATTGTCCTCTCCTCCTAGGGGCTTTGTCTTCTAAATAAGCCACCACTGGACGATGATCAGATGCCACCATTTTTAAATATTCTGTATAGGAACAAGGGAATAAAGTATGTCATTCTTCATTTGCCAAAGCACGATCTAGACGGCATCTAACCATCACTGCCCCTTTTCCTTTCCCTCTTCTCCCTTGCCATGACATTTCATTTCCCCTCGCCGGGAATTCCAGTAATCCACTGTTTCTGATCATATTATTAAAAGGAATAAAAGAATCTGCGTTCCTTAAAGATCCTCCTTCTTTTTCATGATTACCTGTAATCTCATTTAGATCGCCAAAAACGAACCAGGGTTCGGACCGTGAGAGTCCATATCTAGTTAACCGCTCTCATACGTGTTCCCTTAGTTGTTGATTTGGATCTCCATACACAAAAGTTATATAGGCCGTTTTCCCCTTGACCACTGCTTCCACATCTATCATCCGGTTACTAGAATATAACACTTTAACCTGATACTCATTATTATAAAAGAGTGCTAATCCACCACTTCTTCTCATTGGATCCACTGTGACCAAATTATCGAATCCGAAGTGGGCTTGAAAACTCTTTCTCTTGTTTCGTTTCCGATAAAAATAGAAAGTCTGGTTTATGTTTATGCCGTATCTCCTCTAAATAACTTATTGTTCATTTATTTCTCATTCCTCTACAGTTCCAGCTTAGTACTCTCATTAAAACAAATTTTATATGCTTCGAAAAGCCAATTTGATGGGTGTAATGAAACCCAAAATGATCAACCCAAATCTTGTCCTTGTGTAGTATTTTGGCATATAATAGCTCCATGACATTTTTCCAAATTTTATCATGAATAATTACATATATTTGCGAATCCAATATCTCTGTCATCCCAAAATAAACATGATCTAATACACAATGCCTTATGCTGTACCATCCCAAAAAGTGCCTTTCAAGGTTTATAAATCCCACATAATCATTAACGTGACCTCTGAAACCCCAACACCAAAGCAATATGCAAATGAAATATATATACTCAAACGCATAGTCAATAGTTAACATTTTGAGAGCCATAGAACAGATTCTTTCTATCCAATGAAATCCATACATTCCTTTCCGTACTTGTAACTGTCCTAATTTATTCTCCTTAATCAACAACCCCATCGCATAAAACGCAGCAACCTCCCCTGGAGATTTATTTGAAGCCGTCAACCACGATCGACTCTCTCGGCTTAAGCCTATTCCCCGCATGGCAAATGCCCTCTGTGATGGGTTTGATGAGACCCGACAGAGTGAATGCGTCCAGATATTGAGCCTGAAACCACCATCCCAATACCCAAACCAGTAAGCCGTTCCAAGAAGCCCTAATAGCCCACTTATATCAAAAATCCATATATTTTCTTCGTCTTGTGACCGCGAGATTGAAACATACGAAGCTATAAATATTCTCTGCTTCCCCGCTTTCTTAAACCAACAAACTCTCTCCCTAACTCCTGACCATAGTATCAATGTGGTGTTCCTGCACCAAAGACAATGCCCAATGAGATGCATCAGATTGTCATACGATGATACTCGATAAAACCATAGTGCCTTATTAGCAACCAAACATAGATCAATGCAAGTAACATCATCCTGTAAGCCCTTGTTCTTTTGTGATCCACAAACTTGATAAGAAACAAAACCAATAAATGAAGAGACTTCATACCATAAAACTCCAAACCATAAAACCGAAAACCAACAGACCCAACTTTTATTCCAATACTTAATCAAACTTAAAACTTGACTGACAATCATAAAAAAAAGAAGAAACCATAACACTGACAATACCCATAACCCTTATGCTTACTATAATAATGCTCATAGAGCTTATAAAAAAACCGAATCTACTAATACCACGAGCCAACCCCTGCTCTCTCCATCTCATTCTTATGCTCTGATCCATAAAATTATGGTTTAGGAGGTCCCGTCTTCGGGTTTGAGGGGCCCTTATTCTCCATCTGCTTACCGGTTTCACCATGGCGCGTTCCAGTCTTACATATAGCTCGTTTACGTGGGGAAACCAGAGCCTTAGCAATTCTCATTTTTGTGATGACTGCAATGTTTATCGTGTTGAGCTACCTCAGCGATCTGAATACCTCTCCCAACTCTAGCCTCAGAACGTTGTAGCTTCCCATCCTCCCGTTCTTCCACACGGGAATCTCACAGCAATTGTTGATCTCCTACTTTCCCAGTTGGTTGTCCAGATATGCCCCTGCCCCTTTCTTCCTGAGGAACCACTCTTGCTTCATCTCTACGTGGCATTCTCTGCATAGACCCCTCGCCATCCCCTCTGCGATTTTCCCGGTTATTAAGCGAGCTCTTGTTCCCTTTCTCCGCTACACGCCTCCATTTGTGATCATTCTCCTCTACCATCTTCCCTTTGCCCTTACCTTAATACTCTCTCCCATCTCTTTCCTTCTGCTGGTTACCCGTGTTGACGACTATGCCCTTGTAACTCCTGGCCCTCTCCTCGTGCTTCCCACCTTCAAACCACCCACCATTACCATCTCTATTCTCCCTCTTCCTCTTCGGGCTCTGCTTCACCTCCGATTTAGCAAGAGGACACCTCTCTTCCTTGTGGCACAGGCTAGCACAAATTGGACAAAATCCAAAAAGTTTCTCGTACCGGAGAGAGATCGCCGCTTCCTCCCCATCATAAAACTCTCCTCCTTTGAAATCCACAGTGGTCTCCAAACAGAGTTGTTGAAAACCATCCACCACCACCTGAACTCTTGAAAGCTCAAGATCCACCGAGACCAACCTCCCAAGTGCGCCACCAATGCTCTCGAATGTGGGCAGTATCCTAAAATCCATTGGAACACCTCGTACACGGACCCAGAATGGTATTTCTGACGGGAACGATTGTGACTTCCTAGGTTGCCACCTTGCAAGAGCCAGCATCCAAGAGCCAGCATGATATGGTTACAGCTTCAGAACAGCTTCAATCTCTTCCTCTGTCTGAAAATCAAACTGGAATTTCCCGTGACCCAAGTCTGTGCCCACCACACGGTCCTCCAACTTCCAAATCTTCGGGATGTTCTGTAGCAGCGCCTGCATCTCTTGCTCAGCTGGATTCATGCACCTCCCAATCAAGGTCTTTGAATAGGTCTTGATGAGGGCGGAGTTATCAAAATGCGGCACCGATATCTTCAATCTTTTCCGGGTGTTCTCTCCCTCCTTCATGGCTCTACCAGTTCCCAATAGCTGTCCCTGTGTCATGATGAAACACGCAACACCAAAACCTTGTTTTTTTTTTTATCAGAGAGCAAAGCTAGGAAACTTGAAAGTGTGATGTAGTAAACACGACCCCCACAACGCTTTTTATATTGTCTCCACATTCCTATTTCTCCTACCAAACCTATTCCCTCATTAGTACCAAATATCTCAACAGTAAAGGCGTGATTATCTCCATGAATCCAAATTATCCTTAGTATCTTCAAACAACACTCAACCCGAATCAAATCGAATCCGTAAGTATTGATTTCAATCCTCGCATAAAAGAATAATATTCTTTTAGTTAAGCGATCAAAAGTAATACCTGAAGATTCATGTGATCGCATAATGAAGAAGATCCGTATCAAAATCCATACAATTCCATCATCGCTTTCCTTAACTTGAGATCCCCTGAATCGTATATCCCTTAACCCGATTCTCTGAATCGTCCTCACCAGAACCTTCCCGAGATCTGATTGATCACCTTCCCAAATCTGCTGAGATCCCTCGATTCCCCTCGAGTAGATCATACCGAACCAACCATAATCTCCACTCCTCCATCTATTTCCCAGATCCCAATCTCGAAGATCCATCAAAACCCTAAGCATGTATCTCCATCGCTGTCGCTTTTGTTGAGAGCGTTTTTTTTAACTATTTTTTAATGTTTTAAACAAAATTAGATTTGTTACAAACATCAAATATGGCTGCGCCTCAATCGTTGAGTTTATGAACAAATATGGGGTCCACTGTCACTATTTACACATTAACTTCCACTTTTTAATCGGTATATAAACGATCGTTTCGATAGTTTATAATACACCATCTCTTCTACTTCTTAATAACAAATTTCCTATTGTTATCAGTGTTATCTCCTATCTACGGGTATAAAATTTTCCCTTATTTAAATTCCTGCGATATAATAAAATTCCAGTTCTTTTCATAACACGTTATCAGCACGATCACTCTGCGATTCGGTAAAATTTATTTGTATCATTTATACCCTGTTATAATGGTCGGTATACCGCCTCTACTATTATTTATATCATGTTATAATGGCCGGAATACCGCCTATATTATTTATTAGTAATTTAATTAATTTAATGGTCGGCCGAGCCGCCTCATATTCTGTTTATTATTAATTGGTCGGCTGAGCCGCCTTATATTCTGTTTATTATTAATTGGTCGGCCGAGCCGCCGTATAATTTATTTATTACTCTGCATTGATCGGCTGAGCCGTCGCATGATTTGTTGTCATAACATAAATATTTTACTGTCATAATTTTTTTTACTTTTATGAAATTTTATAGATTTGATTGACCGTTTAATACGATATTTTCAGACTAATTTTTGGTGCACTCGATTTAACCCCAACGGTCACAAAGAAATTTTTTCAAAAATTTCCCCTTTCTCCAACGGTTATGAACAGTATTTTTCACCTATAAATACAACTCATTTTCACTCCATTTCATCATCCAAAACATTTCATCTTCTCTCAAAAATTTCAAATCGCTCTCCTCCGATTTTTCATTTCAAGAAAGATGATTCGCGCACTTTTGTTTTTATGTGCTATTTTTATTTGTGTTTCTATTTATGGTTTATTCGTTGGAGAATTTACTCCGAGTGAATTTAAGATGAATATCGGTTTAATTTTCTTTACATCGCTTCTCCTTGTAATTGCTTGTATGATTAATGTAAACGGTTTTTAATTATGAAGTTCTAATAAAATTATTATTTTGTGTTTTAGAATTACAAATGGCAAACATCGAGAAACTCCAGTTCCCGGCCCTGAAAATAACTGGCGAAAATTACGTCGGGTGGGTCACAAACGTGAAACCATATCTGGTGATGAAAAAGATAACCGAAACAATTGTAATCGGTAACAAATCACCACCCGAACATATAGCCGAAGCGATAATCTTCCTGAAGAAGCATTTAGATGAAAGTCTAACGCACGACTATGCAAACGTCGAGGACCCAGCTGAACTGTGGCAAATTTTAAAAGAAAGGTTCGATAACCAGAGACAAATCAACCTTCCTCACGCTCTAGAAGAGTGGAAAAATCTGAGGTTCCAAGATTTTCAAAAGGTTGAGGATTACAATTCCGCTGTCCTGCGGATAGTTGCACTCCTGAAGTATTGTGGTAATCCTGTCTCTGAGGCAGAAATGATGAATAAAACATACATCACTTTCCACAAACAGCTTCACTTCTTACCCGAAATTTACAGAAAATGCGGGTACACGAGATTTTCTGAATTGATGGTTGCGCTCATGTTAGCTGAAAAGAACAATGAGCTCTTAATCAAAAACCACAATTCCCGACCTACGGGAGCCAAAGCATTCCCTGAAGTGAATGCTACGGCGATAGAAAATTCGGAAAGAAGAAACCATGCCAATCGAGGTCATGGCCGCCGTTTCAACAACAAACGTGGAAAAACTTACAATCCCAAATGGAGGGGATCTAATAAGTGGGTTAGACCCGGGCAAGTTTCCAAGGGTAAAGAAACTCAAGAGGATACCACCCAGAAGCGTGAGACAGTGTGTTACAGATGTGGTTGTAAAGGACATTGGTCTCGTACCTGTCGTACTCCTTCACATCTCTGTAAGTTATATCAAGAGTCCACGAAAGGAAAGGCTAAAGAGGTGAACCTCACGGAAAATGTTGAAGGGACCTCATACCTTGAATCCTCCGACTTCGCTAATGAGCTGGACTAGATTACTCCTGAAGAGAATCGAAATGCCTATGATAAGAGTATTGAATAGTTTTCAGTATTACCATGTATAATTATTATATTTCATGTTTTAAACAAATAATGATATTTTTAACGTCATCTTATTGTATAATTATTGTGTTTTTTTTTTCTTTATATGAATGAATTTTATGTTTCTTTTATATTTATGACAATTTCAGAAATGGATCATAATGCTAATGGAGCAAAATCCAAGAAACGGATTCGTGAAATATGCATACCAGATAGTGGAACAACGCACACTATTCTGAGACAAAAGAGATATTTCTCTAATATAAAACCGACAAGAATTGTCGTCAATACAATATCAGGTCCTGCAGACGTGATTGAAGGAACTGGTAAAGCAAACTTTACTTTACCGAATGGAACAAAATTTTCCATAAATAATGCTCTATATTCTCCAAGTTCTAAAAGGAATTTGTTGAGTTTTAAAGACATATATCTTCACGGATATGATACTCAGTCTGCAACTGAGGATGGAAAGAAATACATGTATGCAACTTCTGAGAAATGTGGCAGAAAACACATATTAGAAAAGTTTCCAGAACTTCCTTCGGGACTACATCATACTTATATCGATGAGATCGAATCAAATCTTTTAGTAAAATAGAACCCAGAGGAGTTCACATTATGGCATGATCGCCTTGGCCATCCAGGCACTACAATGATGCGTAAAATCATAGAAAGTTCACATGGTCATCCACTGAAAATCCAGGAGATTTCTCAAGGGAATAAAATGACATGTGTTGCATGTTCTCTAGGAAAATTGATCGTAAGGTCATCGCCAACCAAAATCGATAAAGAATCACCAAAGTTCCTTGAAAGAATTCAAGGCGATATATGTGGACCTATACACCCACCTTGTGGACCATTCCACTATTTTATGGTATTAATTGACGCATCCAGTAGATGGTCACACGTTTGTCTATTATCATCTCGAAATGTGGCATTTGCGAGATTTTTAACTCAGATGATCAAACTGCGAGCGCAGTTTCCTGATTATACTATTAAAAGAGTTAGACTAGACAACGCTGGTGAATTCACATCCCAAGCATTCAATGACTATTGTATGGTAATGGGAATTGAAGTTGAACATTCGGTTGCTCATGTTCATACGCAAAATGGTTTGGCTGAATCTTTAATTAAGCGTCTGCAATTGATTGCAAGACCATTGATCATGAGATCAAAACTTCCAACCTCTGTATGGGGACATGCCATTTTGCATGCAGAAGCACTCATTCGGATCAGACCAAGTGCATACCATAAGTATTCCCCACTACAGTTAGCGTTTGGTCGAGAACCAAACATTTCCCACTTTAGAATCTTTGGTTGTGCGGTATATGTGCCTGTAGCACCACCACAACGTACAAAGATGGGACCACAAAGAAGATTGGGAATATATGTTGGTTTTGATTCCCCATCAATTATTAGATACCTAGAACCACAGACTGGTGACGTCTTTACAGCACGTTTTGCTGATTGTCATTTTGACGAAAATGTATTCCCAGTTCTAGGGGGAGAAAACAAAAATGTTGGAAGTGAAATAAAATGGAGTGTACCATCATTGTTATATCTTGATCCTCCCACTAAAGAGTCAGAACTAGAAGTTCGACGAATTATGCATTTACAGAGTATAGCTAACCAGCTACCTGATGCATTTGTAGATACCAAGACGGTAACTAAATCTCATATACCAGCTGCAAATGCTCATGTTCGTATCAAAATGCCAAATGAACAAGAAAAGGAGGATGACACACGAGAGCCAAAAACACGCCTGAAGCGTGGTAGACCTGTTGGTTCTAAGGATAAGAATCCTAGGAAACAGAAGAAAGCTGAAATATATGATGCACCCAAAATAGCAGAAAATATTTTGGAGGAAATAAATGATAAGGATTCTGATGAATCAGAGCATCATGAATCAGAGCATCATGAATCGAAAGATAATCATGAGATTTCTATTAATTACATCCATAATAAAAGGATATGGAATAGAAATGAACAAAATGACCTTGATGATGCTTTCTCATATATTGTGTCAAGCGAAATAAATGAAGAAATCGATGATCCAGAACCAAAATCTGTCTATGAATGTCAAAAGAGACATGATTGGGAACAATGGAAAAATGCAATACAAGCTGAACTTGATTCGCTTAATAAACGAAAAGTATTTGGATCTATTGTGCTCACACCTGCAGATGTGAGACCAGTTGGGTACAAATGGGTTTTCATTCGAAAGCGAAATGAGAAAAATGAGATTACGAGATACAAAGCTCGTCTAGTGGCTCAAGGTTTTTCTCAAAGACCTGGAATCGATTATGAAGAAACGTATTCTCCAGTTATGGATGCCATTACATTTAGATTCCTGATGAGTCTAGCAGCTGATAAAATTCTAGAGATGCGTCTCATGGATGTTGTTACAGCTTATCTATATGGATCATTAGATACTGATATCTACATGAAAGTTCCTGATGGATTTAAAATGCCAGAAGCATTAAGTTCCAAACCTAAAGAGTTATGTGCAATAAAATTGCAAAGATCATTATATGGGTTAAAGCAATCTGGACGTATGTGGTATAATCGTCTCAGTGATCATTTAACAAAAGAAGGATATGTGAATGATCCTATATGCCCATGTGTTTTCATCAAGAAAACAATATCCGGATTTGTAATAATCGCGGTATATGTTGATGATCTTAACATTATCGGAACTCAGAAAGAAATACAAAAGGCATCAGACTATCTCAAAGGAGAATTTGAGATGAAAGATCTAGTACAGACACAGTATTGTCTTGGCCTACAAATAGAACATTCACAAAATGGTATATTTGTGCATCAATCCACATACACTAAAAGAGTGTTGAAACGATTTAACATGGATAAATCAACTCCTCTTAGCACCCCGATGGTCGTTAGGTCACTTAATATTGAGAGTGATCCATTTCGACCACCTGAGGAGAAAGAAGAGATACTTGGTCCGGAAGTACCATATCTAAGTGCAATTGGAGCGCTGATGTACCTTGCAAATTGTACACGGCCTGATATATCATTTGCTGTGAATCTTTTGGCAAGATTCAGCTCATCTCCAACTCGAAGACATTGGAATGGGATTAAACATGTTTTTCGTTACCTCCAAGGGACCATTGATTTAGGCTTGTTTTATCCTAAAAGTTCAAAAGGTCAAATGGTTGGTTTTGCAGATGCAGGATATCTTTCAGATCCACACAAAGCCCGATCGCAAACAGGATACGTTTTTACGATCGGAGGCACTGCTATATCTTGGCGTTCCCAGAAACAAACGCGCGTGGCTACTTCTTCAAATCATGTTGAGATCATTGCACTCCATGAAGCAAGTAGAGAATGTGTATGGCTGAGATCAATGAGCCGACACATCTGTTCAAGCAGCGGGATTGGCGAAAATACGGAGCCAACTATTCTATATGAAGATAACGCGGCATGTGTTGCTCAAACGAAGGAAGGATATATCAAAAGTGATAGAACCAAACATATACCTCCGAAGTTCTTCTCATACACTCAAGAGCTCGAGAAGAATAAAGAGATTGAAGTAAGATATGTTCGATCATGCGACAATGCAGCCGACCTCTTCACAAAATCACTCCCTACTTCGGTATTCAGAAAACACATCCATAACATTGGAATGCGCCATCAGAAGGATATATGACTGCTCATTCGAGGGGGAGCTTACGTAGTTGTACTCTTTTTTACCTTACTATGGTTTTTCCCATTGGGTTTTCCTAGAAAGGTTTTTAACGAGGCAACATAGACGTTAAGCAAAAGATGATAGTGACACCGGTCCCCAAGGGGGAGTGTTACAAACGTCAAATATGGCTGCGCCTCAATCGTTGAGTTTATGAACAAATATGGGGCCCACTGTCACTATTTACACAGTAACTTCCACTTTTTAATCTCTGTATAAACGATCGTTTCGATCGTTTATAATACACCATCTCTTCTCCTTCTTAATAACAAATTTCCTATTGTTATCAGTGTTATCTCCTATCTACGGGTATAAAATTTTCCCTTATTTAAATTCCTGCGATATAATAAAATTCCAGTTCTTTTCATAACAAGATTGTTTTTTTTTAAAAACAATTCTTAGCTATTTAGATTGTTTGATGCATGTAAACTATCAATATACTCTTGTAAATACCATTATCATACGTTTACATAGCTATCTGCGTAATATCTAATTGTTATACTCAGAATATTTTTATAATAAATTATATATATATATATATATATATATGTGTGTGTGTCTGTGTGTGATAGTACATATAATCATTTGAAATTTAATAATAATAAATATTTCATGATTTTTAATTAATATTCAATAGTTTTTTACATATTATAAATATTAAAGTAAATATATTGATTTTTAACTAATCTTAAATAGCATTTTATTTATTAAGTAAATAATATAGAAAATTTAGAGTATCATATTTTCTTATACTTGATCTATTTAATTAATTTTATAATATTAAAGTTTTTATGATTTTATAATACATAGCAAAATATTTGAATTTATTTTTTGTATAGAGTATTATATATCTTATGGTAACTTTATGTTTGATTTTCTTGCAGTTTTACATGAAGATTTGTAACATTCTTTGAGAACTATTACGTAGTTTGATAACTTTTTTGTATTTTCTAATTGCTAACATTAAAATCGTGGATATCTTAGATAGAATATTCATTGTATATCGAGAATGTTTTCCTGAATATAGTAGTTTGTAAAATTTTATTGTTTTAGGTTTGTTAATTAGCATCTTTAGGTAGTATATAATCATATTGTTAAATGCATATTCATTATTTTTCGACCATTCTTTTATGTTATCTTTTAAACCAATTTATTGTTTTTTAATTAAATTTATTTAAAATTCCAACTAACTTATAGATATACCTCTTTAGATTCTTTATTTTTATCTATATTATAAATACTAGAAGTTTTTCCCGGGCTACGCCCGGGTTTTTCCTATATATTAAATAAATTTTTATATACTTTTTTTGTTTGAGTATTTAAATGTAATATAATAAATTTTTATTTGCATTTGCCCAAAATTCCAGACTGAGAGTATTTTACGAAACTGAACCACTTATGTAATCTTGATGGAGTTGTTGAAGGCTACAAAACATGAAATTGACTGTTGGGAGAGGACGGCGGTTTTATTTTCTCTGTCTGATTTTCTTTACCAAAAATGTCTTAGTTTTCTTTTTCAAAAAAAAATGTCTTATTTTTATAACTTAGAAATCGTTTAGTTCACTAATAAACTAATATGAATAATGTTTAATTTTTGAAGTGTATTAGTTGAATTAGTTATTAAGTAACTGAAATTGTTTTTTATTACACTGAATTGATAAAATTTATTTAAAATTCTTCTTACTTTATTTTCTTTTATTATTTTAAAAAATAATAATATAGATATTTGGAACTGACCTTAACCATCAAAAGTGACTGGTAGTAGCTTGTGCGGACCTTCGATGATAGTCCATAGAATATGTTCTGGCCAATTAGGCAATAAGTAGAGATTCTAGACGTAATGAATATGATGAAACCCTAGCCGTAAACTGAAGAAAAGTAGTGATTCTCTCTCTCTCTCTCTCATACGCAAACTCCTTTGTTTTGATTTACATATCAATAGGACAAAAAAAATTACATAACAATATATACATTCATCCTAAAAGATTCCAGTAGACCATATCACATCTCCTGCAAAGTGCGAACACAGTAAACATCAGCTCGTATGTTAGGCTACTTTATGTGAAATGGTTAGATGGATTGTATTGACAGAGGCAAATGCGGTTAACTTACTTGAGCCCAGGAAGAAGGTTAGTGAAACATGAAAACTGAATAAGTATACAAAGACAACTGCAGTGAGAAGCAGTGGCACTGATGTCGAATAAACCTACGTACATATTGATAAAGGTTAAACCCTATATACAAAAGTGACTACTACTTAAGGGAATCTGCTGGCGAACTGAATATGCATTTCCCAGTTTCTTATCTTTACAATATTCTCTGCATATTGCATCACCATCGACACAACAATATCACTGCGAAACAAACATGGGAATAATGGTTTATGTGTTAACTACACATAGACTAAGATAATAGTTAAGAGAAGAATTTGGCCTCAAAAGCAGCTTTTACCTCAAAGTATGGTTAATAATTATCAGTACTGTGATAAATGAGTAGCTATGGAAGGATCTCATGAAAATGATGAACCGACCCCTTTAATACCTGAGCAGATGCGACATTGCGGGATAATAATTCAGCAACCCAATAATAATGAGCTCTCTGATACCAACACTATAAATAAGTGGCAGTTTCTTGAAGTAATTTACAGGGAACTGGTTACTGAATATGGACACAAATAAGAAGATGAGTTTTGTTTTAATTTATTTGTGATGGCATAGAAATCTTGGATCACTATAGCAACAACACTAAAACCCATCCCAAAGACATACATCGATAAGTTATGTACTTTTATAATAGCCATCCCAAAGACATACAGTTACAAAAAATGTTGGATCTAATGTTTTTTTTTCGTTGTGAATATTTGATAAAAGGTCAACAGATAATTGTTTATTGAATATTTTTCTCAAATTTCATAAATTGTAAAGAGTTAACTTTCTTCCAACAGTTTTCCAAAGTGGTTGGTAATTGCCCTGAATACTTTCCGAACTTCTTTTCAACAACCACTTTAATTTACAAATCATCACTACAAGAAAACAACGACATACTGAGGGAAAAAATCGTCGGTATGTCGTCGGAATAACGTTATTCCGACGACATACCGACGAAACAAGTCCTCGGAAATTCATTTTTCCTCGGAAATCCCTCGGAATTTTCCGACGGAATTCCGAGGAAACAAATTTCCGAGGAAATTCCGAGGACCACCAGTTCGTCGGAAAGCTCCTCGGAATATACCAAGGGAGAACTTCCACGGGATATTTCGATGGACTTTCCGATGGTCCAATCCTCGGAAGTTCCGACGAAATGTTCCTCGGAATTTTCATCGGAAAATTCCGAGGAACGGGTCCCTCGGAAAATTCCGAGGAACGGTGTCCCTCGGAATATTCCGAGGAACATGTGCCTCAGTATATTCCGAGGAACATGTCCCTCGGTATATTCCGAGGGTTCATTTCCTCGGAATTTAAAAAAAATTAATTTTTTTTAAAAAATAAAATTTTTGAAATTTAGATTTGAAAATATAAAATTAAAATTAAAATTGAAATCATATTAGTTAATATTCAAAGTTGTACAAATAAAAATAAAACATTTCGAGTTTTTGGAAAAAAAAAACTACGGGTCTGGCATGTCCGAGAACACCTCGTTCGGGTACATCCTCTGCATCATCTCCATCATTTGCTGGTTCAGCCTCCTTTGTGCCTCATAGCCCGCCTGTTGAGCCGCCATCTGGGTCTCCAACAAGGATATGCGATCATCCTTGTCCTTCAACTGAGCCGTAAGTACTTCTGGATCAACAAAGGGCGGTGGTGCAGAAGAAGGAGGAACCGACCGGGTGCGACGACCCAAACCGACCAAACGTCCCTTCTTCTTTGGAACCGACTGAAATAGAAAATAGCCAAATTTAGAAATTTAAATCAAGAAATAAATGAATTGAACTTATAAAAAAAAAGAACTTACGGATTCAACGATTTCGTTGATTCGAAACCGGGACAAGTTGGTCGAAGCCGTCGAAGCGTCATCCTCGGTTTGAAGCTGAGACACTTCGTCTTGCACCTGAGTTTGGACCAGGCTGACCACTTCCCTCACAAGACCGTCATCAATCTGGCCGGTCTTCTTGTTGGTATACGCCCTCTTCATTAGGGCGAGATCATCAACCGGCTCGCCATCATTTTCTTCCGCCTTGGAATAAAACATAAATTAAAGAAACATTAGAAATTAGAAGAAATGGACAAAAAATAAAATTTCAAAACTTAAATAATTGAAGAAAAAGCGGCTGAACTTACCATGCGATCTCCCAGAGATGCAATAGATTGAGCACCCAAGTTATGCTTGAAGACGCCCTTCCCTTTACGGTTGCTCCTGCGGTTGGTGGAGTTGGTGGAAGAAGTTTATTTCGTCTCTTCCTTATCCCAATGCGCACACAACTCCGTCCAGACCGTGTTGTTTATCGACTTTGTGACCTTTTAATAAAAAAAAAGAAAATAGTTTAATAAATTAAAAAATAGTTTAATAAATTAAAAAATTGTTTAATAAATTAAATCGAACCTTATTGATTTCTCACTTCTTCTTCCACTCGTGGATCTGCTTCCCATAGTTGTCCATAACTTTATGGACGAAGTGGTGATAGATAAAGAGCGTCTCATCGGAATTCCAGTTGAATTCTTGCTGAAAAAAAAACACAATTAGTAGAAAATTTATATTAAAGATTAAAAATATAAGTAAAAAATTAGAATACTTACCGCAAACTGACGAAACCACAGATGCTGCTTGTCGGTAGGGAAGTCAGTGAAAGTCAGATGTCCCTTGTCGAGGGCCGAGTACATCATACGGTTGATCCATGCGCTGATCATGTTCCCGGATCGGTTGAACCTAATAAAAAGAACAAACGCTTAATAATGAATCAAATTTTAATGAAAAAAAAATATCTTTAATTACCATGTTTGACCCCGTCCATGTGGATACGGAGTGAGATAGGGAAGATGGTCACGACCGGGCTGTCGAACGAACTCCGCAACACTCATCACGACCAGGCTGTAGATATTAAAAATGTTTTGTAAAATCCAAAAAATCAAATTTATATACAAAAAACATTTTGTAAAATATAAAAAATCGAATTTATATACAAAAATCGTTGTGTAAAATACAAAAATCAAATTTATACACAAAAATAGAATTTATATACAAAAATAGATTTTATAAATACAAAAAAATAAAAAATTTATTAAAAAAATCTAAATCAATTCAACAAAACAAATTATTCAACCAAATCACAATTCTAAGCCTATTATACAACCAAATCACAATCCTAACCAATCACCCTAACAAAAATCTATCAAATCTACACAAAAACCTAACAAATAGAACCTAAGAGAGTGGGATATGGTCCTTACATGATTTGTGTAAGAGAAGGGGGAGATCGCCGGAGATATCGTTGGAGAGAAGGGGCAAATCGCCGGAGAGGAGGGAGAGGAGGCGCAGAGGAAGAAGAGAGAAATGGGGAAGAAGAAGCGGCTCGTGGTTATAAAACCTAGGGTCCGACGGATAGTATCCGTCGGAATTCCAATTTCAATTTTCGCGAAATATTTGCCCGGTTAAATGAAAATATTCCGAGGAAATTCCGACGGATACTTAAATATCCCTCGGAATTCCGTCAGAATATTCCGAGGAAATACCGAGGAACTAGTGTTTGGGGTTTCAAAACATCAATTTCTTTTGCCGTATTTCATTTCTTATACAATTGTAATGCATACCATTGAGGATTCTTTGTATAGATGATCATAAACCATGAAATAACAAATTTCAAAACGAATTGAAAGTATTCCCTTTACCGTTCATTAAAGTGTATAAGTGTTTCTCTTATGTTGTGGGGATTTCGTTCATACAATCGGAAAAGTGTTTATTATAGGGTATGGAACAAATTTTTGACTTCATAATCAGTCTAAGACACTTAATAAGGGTTATATAAGTGTTATTCAAACCGCAAAACGTTGTTTTCGGTTTAAAAACCCCATTTCCTCGGAATTCCCTCGGAATATCTATTAAAAAAAAAAAATCGATGCTAGTCTGTTTCCGAGTCATCATCACCAGATGAATCTGAATCTGGATCTTGGTGAAACTCTCCAATCACTGGTTCATCCTCTACGTAAACGATGGCTTCCTCTCCGAAGTCGGTTAAATCGACTACAAGGCCAACTCCAGCTAAATCTTCTGCTGCACTTAAGTTGCCGGATGTGCTTGGTTGTAGTGGGTCTTCCAGCTCAGAACTTCCCTGAACTCGGCCTCTCGGGTTGAGTCTTGTAACAGTAACCCATGGATCATCTCTGTTCCTTACCCGGGGGTACTTGATATAACAAACCTGGAACATTTAAAAAATTATTAGTAAAATTATAAATTAATACACATGATGATGAATCATTCTAAATAATTAACATTTAATTACCTGATCGGCCTGAGAAGCAAGAAGGAAAGGATCATAATATTGCAGCTTTCGCCTCGAATTTACTGATGTAACACCAAATGCATATGTTCTCACACCTTGATCTAGAGTGTTGTCGTGCCAATCACAATAGAAAACAGTACAGCGCAATCCAACCATGTCCAAATACTTGATTTCCAAAATCTCACGTATGTGTCCGTAGTATACATCATTTCCAGATGCAGAACAAACGCCAGCATCATAAGTCGTACTCGAATGTCTCCTCTTCTGAGTTGTGAATGCATATCCTCGAGTACAAAATCTCGGATATGACTTCACAACAAATTTTGGTCCAACGACCATCTCGCGTATCCAATCGTCAAATGTTTCACCTCTGGCCAAACCAGCAGACACCTATATTAATAGCACATATATATGTTATATCAATAAATGTGAATTAGTATAAATATGTGATAAATGATATTTTAATTTGTTTAAAGCACTCAAATAAGTAAACATCCATCCAGAAAATTCTCTCTGCTTCATTTCTTCTAGCTCATCCTCTGTGGCGTATCTATATTCGAACCGCTTTTCTGCCATGAAAATCCTGTACATATGATGACAATAATGTAATTAATTAAGATTTAAATATCAACTTGTTAAAATAAAAATTTGTAAGCTAATTTATTTACCTCTCATATTGAAGAACATCTTCGCAGTTGGTGAGCAAATATGTTTGCAAATTACTGCGCTCCTGCTCAGTAAGTCGACGGTCCTTTGGTTTTCCGCTAAGTCATCCAACGTCTGTGAAAATGTTTGAAACCGTAACATGATATGTTGCCCGTTCGCCTCTATCATCATGCCGAGCAGGTCTTCTGGTTTTGGTCTGAACTTCTGCTGGAAAGTAGTACTCGGCAAAGTTTGAAGTTTCTTCATTGATCATCTATGCGACTATAGAACCTTCCACCCAACTTAAATTTTTCACCATCTTCTTCAAATGGAACATATACCGCTCATACAGATACATCCATCTATACTGCACAGGACCACCAAGTTCCAATTTTCTTGCCATAACATCAAAAAATGAGGGAGTAAATATCTTCTCAAGGTTGCACTGAATCAAGGCTATGTTAGTCTTCAAATTTTCAATACCTTCAAGAGTCACTGATCTCGTGCATAAATCGCGGAAGAAACCACTTATCCCTGCAATTGCTTCATGAACTTTCGTGGTAATAGTTCCTTGAAGGCAAACGGAAGGAGGTGCTGCATCATTACATGGCAATCGTGGCTTTTCAAGCCAATTAACTTTCCTTCCTTTCTGTCCATACAGTTACGCAAATTAGATGCGTAACCGTCTGGAAATTCCACATCGTTTGAAATCCAATCAAAGAACGCATCTTTTCCCTCTGCATCAAGTCGGTATATGGGAAAAGGAGCCCTACCATTCTCATCAACATGAAGTTCTGAACGAGCACATATATCGACTAAATCCAGTCTTGACTTCAAATTGTCCTTTGTTTTACCTTGAACATTAAGGATCGTGTTCATGAGATTGTCAAAAAAGTTCTTTTCAATATGCATCACATCTAAATTATGCCTTAGCAGATGATCCTCCCAGTATGGCAGATCCCAGAAAATACTTTTTTGTGCCAGTTATGTAGGTCTCCAACAGCATCTACCAGAAAACGCTCATGTCCACCGACGTCTGGCGTCTTTTCTGCACCAAAATCTCTTAGTTGTGTCTTCAAATCTTTCCCACAAATTTTCGGAGGTGGACTGTCAAACACCCTATTGTTCTTCGTAAACAAATTCCTACTCCTACGATATGGATGATCAGGTGGTAGGAATCTCCTGTGACAGTCAAACCAACACGTTTTCCTTCCGTGTTTTAGTTGGAAAGCATCAGTGTTATCTTGACAATATGGACATGATAGCCTTCCATGCGTTGTCCATCCAGATAACATACCATATGCTGGAAAATCACTTATTGTCCACATTAGTACTGCCCGCATTTGAAAGTTTTCTTTACACGAAACATCGTATGTTTCAGCACCTTGAGCCCATAGTTGTTGCAACTCATATATTAGTGGCTGAAGAAACACATCAAGTGATCTCTTAGGATGCTCTGGTCCGGGAACGAGAATCGAGAGAAACAAAAACTCTCGTCGCAAGCACAAGTTTGGGGGTAGGTTGTATGGTGTAAGAATGACGGGCCATAGAGAATACTGTCTTCCACTCTTGCCAAACGGGCTGAAACCATCAGTACATAATCCAAGGTAGACATTTCTTCTCTCATACGCAAAGTCGAGATACTTTGATTGGAAATGCTTCCACGCTTTTGCATCTGAAGGATGTCTGATCTCACCATCTGTTGAGTGCTCCGCATGCCATCTCATTGGTTGCGCTGTGCGTTCAGACAGATACAACCTCTGCAACCTTTCCGTCAAAGGCAAATACCACATCCTTTTATATGGCACTGGAACTCTTCCACTCGTATCTTTATAACGAGGCTTTCCACAAAATTTGCATGTAACCCGCTGTTCATCCGCCCTCCAATAAATCATGCAGTTGTCGCTGCATACATCTATTACCTGATACGATAAACCAAGACCAGCTACGAGTTTCTGAACCTCGTAGTATGAACCAGGAGCCACATTATCCTCGGGTAGAATACCTTTTACAAAATCAGCAATCGCATCTACATAGTCTTCAGCCAAATTATAATCTGTTTTAATGCCCATCAATCTTGTAGCAGATGATAAAGCTGATTGACCATCTCTGCAACCTTCGTACAATGGTTGCTTTCCAGCATCCAACATATCATAAAATCTCCTAGCTTGTGCATTGGGTAAATCTTCCCCTCTAAAATGATCATTTACCATCTGCTCAGTACCTACACCATAATCTACATCCGTTCTAATTGGTTCTTCTAATCTAACCGCTGGCTGAGGTTCGCTAGTACTACCATGTTCATAATCAGTTTCCCCATGATGATACCAAATTGTGTAACTTCGTGTAAACCCACTCAAATATAGATGAGTCCAAACATCCCACTCTTTAATAACCTTTCTATTTTTACAATTAGAGCAAGGACATCTTAACATACCTGTTTTTGCTTCCGGTTGTCGGTGAACTAACCCCATGAATTCGGTTATACCTCGTTGGTATTCTTCCGTAAGCAATCTCGTGTTCGGATCCAAATGAGGTCGATCGATCCAAGAACGAAAATAATTTGAAGAAGACATGTTTTTTATGAATCAAATTCGTGTGTAAAGAGCGTAAGAGGGAGGATGAAGATATGGAGTGAATGAAGAGGAGGAGGGGTGCTTGTATTTATAGTTAAAATCCTACCGACAGACCGAGGAAATTCCGACGCCAACGGCTAGTTCGTCAGAATTTCCTCGGAATTTTTAAAATCCCCCAACGGCTCTCTAACGGCTATAATATATCCTCAGAATTCATCGGTTTTTCCGAGGAATACATTTTTCCTCGGTATTCCATAAGAATATTCCGACGGATTAATATTTCCTCGGAATTCCATCGGTATATTCCGAGGAAATTCCGAGGAAACCAAATTTTGTGTTTCCTCGAAATTTCCTCGGAAATTCCTCGGGATATTCCGAGGATTTCATTTTCCGTCGGAATTTCCGTCAGAATACCGCTGTTTTCTTGTAGTGCATGTTCTAAGAAAATAATTTATACAGCCCAAAAATTAAAAATAAAAAGCATATTAACTTTAAAAATAAAATTTTATAGAGTTGTATATTTAGTGTTTTGGAAATTATTGCTATAAATATGCATCAATATAGTTACAACAAAAATTTATAAAGCTTCTATTATAAAGTAAAATTATTAAATCGACTACTTCTACCAATCAAAAACTTCATGAGGTTCGTATGTTATGAAAACTAAATATCTCTACCAAATATTATTTTCTATATGTCATTCTCGGCTAAATATCATCTTTTAAATATATTATTAGTATTTATGAAGTTCGTCTTTTTCATCATCGATGTTTCAAGAATGAAAATAAAAGATATTATAGATATTAGATACTAAGAGTTCATTATATATTTGTGTATTGTTCATAAGTGAATTCTGCTATTGATTTCACCCCCATTAAGGGGCAAAAATACATGTTAATCAACATTTTGTACGGAAC
Organism: Brassica incana; assembly: GCA_945779075.1. Taxonomy (NCBI): domain Eukaryota; kingdom Viridiplantae; phylum Streptophyta; class Magnoliopsida; order Brassicales; family Brassicaceae; genus Brassica; species Brassica incana. The sequence goes on from CALZFW010000007.1 coordinate 2,899,207, forward strand.
AATTGTCTGAATACAGTTTTGCATAAGGCTTAAATTCTCAATAATTGTCTGCATACAGTTTTTTATTCATCTTGTATAAGAAAAGAAAAACAATTATGGTAATAATATAAAAGATATTCATCAAAGCTTCATTATCACAGTACTTATATATTTAGTTTTTAGTGTTTGTTTGCTTAAATGTAAATATATAAAATAACTCAAAAGAAAATCTGTGTATTTGAAAGCTTTCCATTCTCTCCTACTTAATTACTATGCAAGTTGGCAGAACAAAAGGCATTACTATGTGTTGGGGTCAAAAACGGTTACGACGGAATTACCACCCGAAAATCCTCGGAGATCGTATTTCCGATAGTAAAAAGGAAGATGTAACTTTCATAAAATGTAACCAAACACGAAGTTTTTACGAAGAAGTATCCTTGAAGATTCAAACCAAACTAACCAAGCTCGACCGTTGCCTAATTACCACGCATACACGCTGTCCGGTCGCTGCGTAGCAAACAAGTCCGAGCCAAAGCTCGGTCGCTACGATGCGACCGAGCTCGAGTCAAAGCTCGGTCGCTACGTAGCGACCGAGTGCTCGTCCAGCTCGGTCGCTACGTAGCGATCAAGCTCGAGCCAAAGCTCGGTCGCTACGTAGCGATCGTCCCGCTCGGTCGCTACGTAGCGATCGTCCCGCTCGGTCGCTACGTCGCGATCGTCCCGCTCGGTCGCTACGTAGCGACCGAGCGATCGTCCCGCTCGGTCGCTACGTAGCGACCGAGCTCGAGCCAAAGTTCGGTCGCTACGTAGCGACCGACCGATCATCCCGCTCGGTCGCTACGTAGCGACCGAGCTCGAGCCAAAGCTCGGTCGCTACGTAGCGACCGAGCGATCGTCCCGCTCGGCATCTACGTAGCGACCGAGCTCGAGCCGAAGCTCGGTCGCTACGTAGCGACCGAGCTCGACCCGAAGCTTGGTCGCAACGTAGCGACCGAGCGATCGTCCCGCTCGGTCCCTACGTAGCGAAGCTCGGTCGCTACGTAGCGACCGAGCGATCGTCCCGCTCGGTCGCTACGTAGCGGCCGAGCTCGAGCCAAAGCTCGGTCGCTACGTAGCGACCGAGCTCGAGCCAAAGCTCGGTCGCTACGTAGCGACTGAGCACTCGTTCCGCTCGGTCGCTACGTAGCGACCGAGCGATCGTCCCGCTCGGTCTCTACGTAGCGACCGAGCTCGAGCCAAAGCTCGATCGCTACGTAGCGACCAAGCGCTCGTCCTGCTCGGTCGCCACGTAGCGACCGAGCGATCGCCCCGCTCGGTCACCACGTAGCGACCGAGCACTCTTCCCGCTCGGTCGCTACGTAGCGACCGAGCGATCATCCCGCTCGTTCGCTACGTAGCGACCGAACTCGAGCCAAAGTTTGGTCGCAACGTAGCGACCGACCGATCATCCCGCTCGGTTGCTACGTAGCGACCGAGCTCGAGCCAAAGCTCGGTCGCGACGTAGCGACCGAGCTCGAGCCGAAGCTAGGTCGCTACGTAGCGACTGAGCGCTCGTCCCGCTCGGTCGTTACGTAGCGACCGAGCTCGAGCCGAAGCTCGGTCGCTTCGTAGCGACCGAGCGCTCATCCCGCTCGGTCACTACGTAGCGACCGAGCGATCGTCCCACTCGGTTGCTACATAGTGACCGAGCGATCGTCCCGCTCGGTCGCTACGTAGCGACCGAGCTCGAGCCAAAGCTCGGTCGCTACGAAGCGATCGAGCGATAGTCCCGCTCGGTCGCTACGTAGCGACCGAGCTCGAGCCGAAGCTTGGTCGCTACGTAGCGACCGAGCTCGAACCAAAGCTCGGTCGCTACGTAGCGACCGAGCACTCGTCCCGCTCGGTCGCTGCGTAGCGACCGAGCGATCGTCCCTCTCGGTCGCTACGTAGCGACAGAGCTCTAGCCAAAGCTCGGTCGCTACGTAGCGACCAAGCGCTCGTCCCGCTCGGTCGCCACGTAGCGACTGAGCGGGACGATCGCTACGTAGTGACCAAGCGCTCGTCCCGCTCGGTCGCCACGTAGCGACCGAGCGTTCGTCCCGCTCGGTCGCTACGTAGCAACCGGGCTCGAGCCGAAGTTCAGTCGCTGTGTAGCTTTTGAACCCTTCCAAACATCGATACGACATCAATCCATGCATTCTCGTTAAACCTTCGAATGCTATCTCCCGAAGACCGTAGCAAGCTCAGGCCATGTTTTCCGCTATTCAAATTCATCGATCAAATTTCGCGGATTAGAAACCGCAGAAAGTTCGTTCGTTATCAAAAAGAATTCGTAGTAAACATGTCGAGTCGGAAGACGGCCAAAAGGGATCTAAAAAATGACTCGAGGCCCATCCTACGATTTCTTAACTAAAAACCCGTTAACCGCAGCACGGTTTACGCTTGGTCCACAAGGAATGATAAATGTCAAGTTTCCGCGGATAAATACCGAAGTTTTGAAGATAATTGGAAGATCGGGGGAAATGGAATATCTCCATTTTTATGCTATGACGGCTTAAGGGCCGAAGAGTAAAAGCGTAAACCGACTTTGGAGCTAGTATATAAGGAGTCCTACGCGAGGAGCATGGCAGAGGACTTTGGAGAGCAAACTTAACACTTAGAGCGATTTAGGCAATTTTCCGTTTTTGTTATTTTGAGCAGCGACTCAATTAGGTTTAGCCGTCTTAGGGTTGCTAGAACTAGGAATCTCGCTGACAGCTCTCGAGCCCAGGCTTATACCTTGTTGTAAACGCTCATACGCAGATTCAGAATAAGATCTACTTTGCTCTCTTTTTCGATTTCTTATTCTTATCGTTGTTATTCTCGTGTTCTGATTGCTTGACGTGTGGTAATTAGCAGATATCCGGGTCCTCTGGGAAATTAGGGTTTTCCTAGTTTGCTTATTTAAACGGAAATCGACAGTGCGAATTTCGGTTCCCACACTATGCATCAACATATTTAAAACGTCCGAGTATTTTCTTTCTTCTATATTCACCCAAACTTGGATCACCTTTGTTTCTACTCCCTTGTTGTTCCAGCTGGAGTTATCTCTCCTTTTGTGACCTCAAAACTTCCCATCTGTCATAGGAGAACAAATTTATTCATTAACAAATGATGAATCTAAGAAATACGTCAGTGGCTAACCATGATATAACAGTCAACACAAATGCATGCAACTACTAATCCAATGAATGGGTCTGCGATAGACACCACAAAATTTGCAACAGAGAATGCTATTACTTCTCTCTAGAGTCATAATTCATAATGTATGACATGAATTTAAATTTCTCTCTCACTGCAAGTGTGAGTGAGTCTTTGTAAATCCCTCAAGCAAACTTCTACGATGTTGCTACACCCTCACACACTTTTTTCTAAAATACCATTAGCTGATGTAGATTTTATAGAAGAATCTTTCATTATTATGGAAGAAGAAACTAACCCCAGATGGGGAAATACAACCTCAAAAATTGAGAACTTCATGCTTTCCAGATGTGAAAGTAGGAATATATATATTTTCAGCGACCTTTAAGCAAGTGAAAATATTGGCAATAGATCGTGAGAATACATAACATATATACCTTAGCAACATTACTTGCTTAACTAACAACAGGATATAAAACAACAAACTTGATTAAGGCAAACCTGTGACAGTTTTATTATGTTTTTTTTTTTTTTTTTTGAACACATACAGTTTTATTATGTACTTCTCAGAATCTCCACAGTATGCAGATAAACCTACAGACAACTTAATGTGGTCATTGCTGACGACCATAGTTTAGCTTTTGTATCTGATAGGAATTCCTCAATTGCTAAAGCTATTGCGAGAGTGTACCCGCAAGCTCATCATGGAATTTGCATTCACCACTTGCTGAATAATGTTGTGACATATTTCAGCGGGAAAAGTGTGGCTGGTTTGGTTGCAAAGGCTTCTAAAGCTTATCGAGCAGCTGATTTTCGTAAGGTGTTCACTGCTATTTTCGCTATTAGTCCTGAAATTGGACAGTATCTCATAGATGCCGATGTGAGGAAGTGGGCTCGTTGTCAGTTTCCAGGTTACAGATTTGATATTAGGACTACTAACCCTGCGGAGTCGATAAATGCTGCTTTGCGTACGCCTAGAGAGTTTCCAGTGATACCTTTGTTGGACAGCATTAGGGAAATGATGACTCGATGGTTTTTCAAACGTAGAACTTTAAGTTCTAAGCATTCGAAGCCACTGACCATTGCTGTGGAGAAAAAGATTGACAGAAGGATTGAGAAGGGTAAAACATTTAAGGTCTTTCCAGTTAGCGATCATAGGTTTTTAGTTCAAGGTGACACTTTCGACTGCTCGGTAGACTTGGTCAGACGCACGTGTTCTTGTGGGAAATTTGATCTGATGAAAATCCCATGCAGGCACGCCATAAAAGCAGGCTTCAGTGTTGGAATAAGACCACACACACTCACAGATGACATGTACACTACTACCTCATGGCGCTCGGCTTATGAAGAAAGCATAAATCCTATTAGCGTCCCCGAAGATGCATGGAAAGTTCCATCTCATGTGGAGAAGTCGAAAATCCTTCCTCCAGAGAGTAGACGAGCTGCGGGTAGGAGAAAGAAACGCAGATACGAGACAGCCGAAGATAAGATCCGTTCGTCACAAGGAACTCAAGGCTCTACAGTTCGGAAATGCAGTCGATGTGGGATTGAAGGTCACAACAGGAGAACATGTGATAGAGAAATATAGGATTGTCAATTCGTTCAATACAAGTTATGTTTCAGAGACTATGTTTTTCTTTCTTCTCGTTTTATGCAAGTTATGATTCAGAGACTATGTGTTTCTTTCTTCTCGTTTTATGTAAGTTATGTTTCAGTCTTTTCATGTTGAATTTTATGTTTAAGAGACTATGCGTTTTGTTCTTCTCATTTTTGGAAGTTATGTTTCAGTTTGTTCATGTCAAATGATGCAACTGGAAATCGTTTAGGTCTTAACATTAGAAAATAATAGAAGTTTTATTTTAACATGAAACAGAGAAACAAAACATTATCAATCACGTTTGGACCAGAGATATAAAATAGTGAGAATGGATCCTAAACAACCTACATCGATCGAATTCTTATGTTTCATAACTTCCTCCTCAACTGTCTTGTTCATGGAACTTCTCAGATCTTCAATTTCCTCGGCAATTCTCGTCTGATGCTCATCTATCCTCTGAATCTCATCAAACAGAGCGTCGTCTACCCACTTAAAAAGATGATTTTCTTTCTTTCTCTGTTTGAAGACACAAAAACAAGTCAATCTCACATCTGTTTATTCGCTTATCATATAGAATAATGATAACTAAAGAAATTTCAGATTTACCTGTTTACCAATCTCACATCTAAAGAATCGTCTGTATGGGTTTTCCTCTGTTTTTAAAACATAAGTGACAATCCCCTTCCCACACCAGCATCTGGAAGGGATCCCTTCATTGTTATTCATGTTCGTCATTCTTTACTGAGAAGGAAACGAGAGCTTTTCTTAAGAGAAGTAGGAGAAACCCACGATGTAATATGTAGAGTTTCTGGCCTTTTGATCGTGGAGCTTGGAAACCTTGAGCTGCTTGCTATGAAGCTGTGAATAATCTTCCCGGAGTAAATGAGCTTATTTTCTACGATTGCCAGAATCGGACCGAAGACCGGGTCTTTCAATACTTCTTCATACTCATCCTTGAGAACACTCTTCACCGTTTCAAGAATCGTACGTCTACAGGTGTTGTTAATCTTATCAATCTGAGTCTCAGCTCCTTCTTCAAGAATGCGTTTTGGAAACTGATAAGCCATTCCCATAAAACATGAAATCATAAACTTCAACTCGCTAGCCATTCCTTTAAGGACATACATACACAATTCCAAAGTAAATATAACTCAATCTCACAATCAAAATATTAGACATTCAAAAATAGCACCTAACAATAACAATCAACTAGCATATGTGTTTTTCTCTACACGCATGGTCCAAACACGGCCAAGAAACAGAGCCAAATCAACTGATCACATTAACAACATGTAAAATCGATCTATTTACATGTCAAACTAATTAGCCTTTTCAAGTCTATTAGGAATTGAGAACTATAAACGTGAATCAAATCGAATTGTGTTTTAAAACGTGAATCGAAATCAACAACAAACTACAATCAACTCAAACACAAACTAAAAATCAAAACCGTAAATGTGAATCGAATTGTGTTTTCAATCAAAGCAATCTCTATCTACTACATGCAAAACCATAAAATGAACAAAATAAAGAAAAATAATAAAGGGGATTTCCAAACCCTAACCTTCAATTTTTGGGAACCGAGATGAAGCAAGAGCAAAAGAAGAACAATGTGAATCTAATCGTGACGCCGATTTCAAAGGAAAGACGAAGAGATGTGACGAGGAAGGAAGGACGAAGAGATGTGACGACGGCGGAGATAACAGAGCTTAGACGAAGAGATGTGACGATGAAAGAAGGAGGACGACAGAGAGATGGGACGACGATTTCAACCTCTCCGACAGACTTAGACGGCCAGCTCAAGACGGTGGCGACGGCGAACGAAATCGCATCTTCTTCAATTGAGAAGGAGTCAGAGACGAGGAAGGAAGGACGATACAATTGTGTTTTTTTATAAAACTTTTATTCCTTTTACTTTCTATTTCATTAAATTAAAATTAATTTTTTTTATGGTAACTACATGTTAAAGAAAAGGACAAAATAGAGTATTCACTATTGTTTATTCTATAGGGACAAAGATTTATGATTTAATACTAAGGGGACAAATCTATAGTTGTTTTGTTCTATATTACCAATTTTCCCATTTTAATTTTTGTAGATTACACTCAAATTAAATTTTTTATTATACCATACCTGATTATTTTTTATGAAAGTTCTGAATGTAACTTACTAAAATATTTTTGTCCAAACATAATATAAATTTTTAATTTGTAATGAGTTAATAAATTTGTTAAATTCTTTTGATTTAGGTAAAACAATTTGAAGCTACTAAATAAACTGTTTTTAACAATATGTGTTTTGCACAAGTGACTTATACTTACCGATCACTCTTTTAAAATAAAATTTCTAAAATAAGTAGAAAAAAATGAAGCGACTCAGTAGAAAAAAAAATGAAACTCACCAATATTTTAATTTGCTTAGAAATTCGTGTAACACATTGTAAATTTAGATTATAGCATGTACTAATAATTTTAAAATAAAACAAATTCTATGATAAATTTCGTATTGATTTTCTTGTTTGTTAGCAATTTTTATTTTAGTTTGCCACATGAACCAACATAGATAGGAAACAAATTATATAAAGTCAATACGCTTTAGACATATGAATTAAGGGTCTGGAAGTTTAAAATGTTAAAACTCTCTAGTTGAGTGGAGAAGAGAAGCTGAGATGATGTTGAAATCCTAGGCATAGATTCCAAATTTCTAATTATTTTATTTTTTCTCTAAGGTTGCAGAATGATGTATTCAAGGAGATTTCAAATCTCTTCAAACACTTAGAGTTGGCAAGGATGTATCTCACTACTTTCTTCTCTCAGGCTGTTCCGCTGTTTTCTTTCCACTCAAAGATCTCAAGATTGGTTGACAGACAAACCGGAACCGAAATTGGTTGTTTGCAGTAAGTGAATAGGTCTCTTTGGAAAATTTATCTGTGAAGCAACATAAAAGGGGTCAATGTCATTAATATTAATTAATCTATTAGTGCATGCAAGAGAGGGTACGAACGTCATGGATGAGAAGAATGTTCAGTTCTTGAGAATGTTGAAGCAACATCACAAATGGTTCAAACCAATCCAACTGATGATCGACAATTATTTTACACTCTATAAGCTGCAAGAAGTTAATTTCTTGACAACACCCAACCTGCAATGAAAAAAATGATGGAATGTGAACATATGAATTAAACAAAAAGTGAGGTTGAGGTACTGTTGCAGAGCATAGATGTAATTCGAGATACTTGAGTGAAGAAAGAGATCTCATAAACTTGTCATCAGGTTTAGAACGAACACTTATAGTCGTTCTCACTTGAGAAAGAGTTTTGGGAAGCATCTATTATAAAGATTTTTTTAAAAAAGCGTGAAATCTATACATGACCAAATATCCTCGAAAATCTTCTACACCTTCTTTGTTGAGTACTAGTGATCCCTAGTTAACACACTCTAAGGTCTCTAGGCATGGGACTTTTACTGTAAACTTTTTCACATTGCCATCCTCATGTCGGTTTCCATGCACATGCAGACCACATGAGATAGAACCATAGTTCATGAACCTTACGATCCAATTTCTAATTTCGATACCAACATCAAGAGGACAATGTGGACCGAGTTCTAAAATCAGTTTATATAATAAAGGTACCTTGTGAAATCGCATTGACTCATTAAGAAATCACCATATAAAATTCTTTAGTTCTTTTGCAAACGAATTGGCCAAGTACACCACCAAGACGTCTTTTGGATATCTTTTTCTTTGATCTCAAAGTATTTCAGTTGTGGCACCTTCGTCCACAAAAAAACCATCGTTTGACAAAATCATGGTAGACACAACCTCTTTTGCCGACGGAACATACATCAAAATTTGCACCAGCACATGGTCTGGCAATCACTGATCTTATCTTCACCTCTAATATTCTGACAGCTTATGGCTCTTTTCTTCACAAATTCTCGGGCATTCCATATTGATACTCACCCCAACCATATAGAACCCAGTATAACCAGAAGAAACTTTGATCGATTATCTATCTGATAAATCGATCGACGTTTTGAAAGGAGTATCGATTGATGACCGCGATGGAAAATTGATCAACTCTTTCTCACGATCAACAAACGACAGTTGAGATATGGGATCTATGCATTAGACAATCTACGACAGTTGATATATAGATTGTGTTTAAGAGTTTGTGTTCAAGAACAAACAAGAATTTATAACCCCCCTAATAACCCAAGTAGAGTTGCATGCTAATCACACCTGAGAACTATACATGAATCTAGTTGTCTTCCTAATTAATAAACAACCTCAAATCAACCAATCTAACAACTACCTTGTTCACCAAACTTTCATTGCTTAATACTTACTTATCAAGCTTTATTTCGAAAACTACAAATTCATTGTGTAATCCTAGTGTCCATGTGGATTCGATCCCTAAGTATTACAACTGAACCTTTTATCTGAGAGAATAATTCACTCCTTAGGGTAATTTGAGTGATATATAGTATGAAGGACATTGACTACCTCTACGCGTTTCATTAATATTTCATCATTGTTCACCAGACTTTGTAATAAACTATCATAATGAGGTTTATGTCTCTTCTTTAGTTAATAAACATAGTCAGAAATTATACGAAAATAAAATCTTGCATTGAAAAGCAGGATTCAAAAGCATCTTTAAAAATAAAACAAATATGTATTGCTATGGCTATAATATGATTCAAGTATAGTGACATTAGTAACATATCTTGGTGCATGTAAAACTTACTTATGTTTAGCATTAATCGCTTATACGAGAGAAAGGATTAAACAACGATTCAGAAACCTTGTTAACCGCTCTAACAACGAATTCACCAGAACCTTCATACACAACAATATGATTTTCATTAATACAATTTATGCATATCCATATACCGAAATAATATAAGTGAACAACTGAAAAATTTATGAAAATGATTGATGTTCCCTAATTCTCTGTCGATCCTCCAGAACCTCAAGATGCAAATGTTTACTTTTTAAAAGGACGTGTAATCCAGAAATTCTTGAACTTGTTGGCATAAGATCCCCATGCAGTACAACACATACACTATACTACAAAATTGAAATTTGTGTCCTAAATCTCAACCTTCACAATGGAACCGAGTATACCCACTTTAAATCTCGTATCGTAAAGAAAATGATTCTTTCTGATTTAATATCCCAAGATTTGTTTTATTGGATTGGTATGCAGTAGTTTTCCAACCTTCATAATGGTACCTAGTATATCAACTTCGAACATCAAAATATATAAATAATTAAACAGAAATTTTATTTTTCCAGATCTCAGACAAAATATAATTGTAAAAGATTACGTAATATTTTTTTTTTCTAAAATCATACAAAACTGTAAAAGAATATTTGATAGTTGTTTTCTTTTTTTTTGTAAGAAACAAATCCTAAACAAAAAAAATTGTATAATATTTTTAAGTTCTAATCAAAAGAGAATTGTAAAAATTTATTTGATAATATTTTTAAGAGAGTGTTTGATGATGAACATGATACTAAAAATATTTAATTAACAAAGGAAGTGTAAAATTAGTATTGAAATGAATTGTAAAAATAGCAATTTTAAAAAATATTTATTAATAGCTAAAATAATTATTTGATAGCAATATATTCTTTCTGAAATTCTAAAGAGAAGATAATTGTAATAGGTTATATGGCAGTAATTTACATTTTCTAAAATCTTAAACAAAATTGTAAAAGAATATTTTATTTTATTTTTTTAATTGTAAATAAAAAGGAGATTTATAAAATAGAATGTTTTCCTTTTAAAAAAAAATCCTATCAAAATAAAATTTTAAAGGCTTATTCAATAAAACATCAAATTAATACATAAGAACATGTATAATGTTGTCATTGACTCGATTGGTGTATTTTGCTTTCATTTATTTTTACTTTTCATTTCTTATTTTGCATTGTGTTTAGTTTAAATGTTTATGTATAGTATTTTCTCTAATCCTTAGTATAAATTTTATAACAACTCATCTATGCACCAAGATTATAAAATACAAACTTGAACTTATGTGTGAAAACGAGTTTTAATTTTAAAATAAATCACAAATAGCATATGCAAAAAACAATCATAATACTATAATAAAATAATTTTTATTTTATGGTTTTTATTAAATTAAAACATCAAACAAAACCCGTTGCAACGCAACAGCCTCATATCTTGTGATGTTATAAATTAAAGACCAATAGTAATATAATGATTAATTGAAAACAGAAAATTTCAACTTTTTAATGAAACTATTTTGAATCATTTTTTCCGTAGTGTATTCCCTTGTTGGAAATAAACTAATTGAAGGGTTTTTGGGGAAATTTTCCCTATAAACAACACACATATATATATAACTGATAGCTTTATTATTTTTGTAACACTTTTAGTGAGACACATGATATAATATTAAAAAAGTTCATACATAAAACCGAACATTATAAAAATCTAATAGACAGCAGAAAGCAGTCGAAAAGACAATAAACCGCAAGATAATAGTTTTGACTAGGCTGTATGGTCAGAATCAAGTGAAACTAAGACGTGGTGGACTTTACAATAGGGCTGTTAGTTTGGTTCCCACAGGTTCCTGCGGCTGCGGCTGCGGCTGCGGCTGCGGCAATGTTTTTTAATTTTTTTGTTCGTTTGATTGACGCAGGTCCTTGCGTCTAACCTCTGCGTCTGACGCCACGTCCTGCGATCGACGCCCTGAAATCCTGCGGTCGCGACATAAATGATGCGGCCAGAAGGTCAATTTACATTTTTACCCTTAACATCTTTCAATATTTACAAATAAACCTAGACCTAATTAGACGCAGCCGCATCTCTCCCCTTTCCCATTTGACGCAGCCGCAACTTTGCTTGAGCTCTCTTCTCCCGATTCACACCACCACTACGCTCTCTCATCTCCATATCTCTCGATCTCTCATCTCCATCTCTCTCGATTTCGAGCTCTCCATCTCTCTCGAGCTCTCTGTCTCCATCTCCCTCGAGCTCTCTGTCTCCATCTCCCTCGAGCTCTCTGTCTCCATCTCCCTCTCTCTCTCTCTCTCTCTCTCTCAACTCTCTTCCCCGACACAAACCCTTCTCAAGCTCCCTCCCTCTCTCTCTCTCTCTCTCCATCTCTCTTCTCCGACGGAAACCCATCTCCAGAGCTCTCTCTCTCTCTCTTCTCCGACGACGCTCTCTCTTTTCTCCGACGCTCTCTCTTTGAGGTATGTTGCATTTCAAGCTCTGTTTGATACTTATGTTTGTTGTTGTAGCTTGTAGTTTTAATTTCGAACCAAGCTATTTGAGATTAACACATTGTCTCCATCTCTCTGTCTTTTTGTCTCTTTTGCAGGCACTCTTCTCAAGCTTACACTCTCTAGCTCTCTCTCTTCTCCCTCTCCAGCTCTCTCTCTTGTAAGCATTGTACATCTTAAGCTCATTACTTCCATCTCTGCGTATTGATTGATGTTGTACGAGTTTGGTCTTAGTTTACTCTGCGTATTGATTGATAGTTTGAGTATTTGTTTGAATGGGCTCTATTTTTTACAGGAAGAAGACGTATTATAAGGTTATTATAAGTACTTTTGATTGGTTTCAGAAAAGATATCTTCTTGTCATAGATTCTGAAGCTTATGACTACTTTTGATTGGTTGTGAGTTCTGCTTTTAGAGGTTATGTTAAGGTTGCTTAGAGCTAATCAATCGTAGTGTATCTGAGTTTAGTTTTTTTATGTTAAAGTGTAAGTCTTTACCTTGTTGATGAATGTGTTGTGTGTTTGCTTTTGTAATCTGAGACATGAGATTGATATGTCTTGGCTCTGTCTTGTTTCAATGCATTGTGTCTTGGCTCTGTCTTGATCTTATTTCCATTTGTAAAAATTTATACATCATGCGTACTGGTTTGAAAACGACCAGATTGGTTGAACTTGATGGAATGTCTATAGCTTTGTTATGATCGGTCTCTGACACTAACCCATCATGTCTTGTTTATGCTTAGGTTTGTGTAAAGCCGAGCTCTCTCTCACGAGCTCTCTCTGTTATTTTTTTTTGCAGGTTGCAGGTCTCTTTAGGTTTGTTTCCTAAGTTTGAGTTTGTCTCTCCTCCTTTTCTCGTTAGCTTTTTAATTCACTTCTGATATTCCAACTAATTTTTTTTTCTCAGACTGTCTCTGTTCCTCTCAAGCTCACTCTCTACCGCTGTTCCTCTCACTTTTTAAGATGGCAAAAGATGTAAGGCTCTCTCACACTAGTCTTGTTTGTTATATGTATGGAACTGTCTTGCTTTATGTCAGTATAGAACTTGAGTAGTGTATGGAACTGAACTGTCGTTAGGTCAGTATAGAATTTGAGTTTATGTGTTTCTATGATTTAGACTTGGACTCCTGAAGAAGTTAGGTATTTTTTCGAACTCTACGCGGAAGAGAGAAGAAAAGGAAATATGACGACATCAATGAATAAAATAGGAAACAGAACATCATAGAGGCGTTTGAAGAGAGGTTTAAGAAAGGGTATCTCGATTGGTATGTGTTCAAGAACAAGTACGACACAAGTAGAAAGAAGTACACCAAATTTAGGAAGTTGATTAAGAATAGGACAGGTCTTGGGTTTGACAGCATGGGAAGGGTTGATATGTCAGATGATTGGTGGAGTGAACGCGAAAAGGTCAGTTTCTCTTATCTCTTCTGTGTATTTTTTTTCCTTATATTTGCTTCATGAGCTTATATTTGCTTAATGATTCCTCATTGACTCACTCTTTATTTTTTGTTATATAGGAGTGTTCTGGGATTAGAAGATCCATATGGAAAGAGGAATTTAATATGGATATGTTTGAAGAGGAGTTTCGAGCTGTAGTAGTAACTGGAGCAGAAGGATGGAGTGCTCAACATGGAGAAGCAAGCTTGAGTTCTAGAGTCGGTGTAGATGATGGTGATGAAGCCGATTCTCAGCCAGCAGCAGAAACTCAAGCAGCAGCAGAGACAGAAACTCAGCCACAAGCTCAGACACAAACCCAACACCAAACTCAGACTCATTCTAGAAGTTCGAGAGGAAAAAGAAAGCGTAAGGAGAAGGATATGGTTGTGGAAGCTTGTGACAAACGTACTGAAGCTCTTATGGTGAAGAATAAGATAGCAGAACGGATGTTGGAGAGTCAAGAAACTTCTAGTGTTGAGAATGTGTTAGAGATTCTGTACACATTGCCTGGAGTGAGAGAGTGGTCTCCATTATATGAAGCAGCAATGGAACATCTTATAGACAGTGAAGGGAGCAGAAGGGCTTTTATAACAATGAAGACAGATGAAGCTAAGATTAAGTTTCTAGAGCTTAGAACTAAGATAAAACGTGACTGCTTAGGACTATTATGGAACTTAGAACTAGTATGGAGCTTAGGACTATTATGGAACTTAGGACTAGTATGAAACTTAGAACTAGTATGGAACTTTTGCTTTTGGTCTGATCTTTGTATGAAACTGCCTTTGTTCTGTGTTAATAAAAAATCTTGGTATTGTTTCTGTCTTGCCATTAGATTTCTGTCTTTATATGTTTGGGAACAGATGACTTAGCCGAACTTATACATTTAAATTCCTACGTATGTTGAACTTTTAAATATATTGAACTTTCGTTGGCAAAAGATGTAAGGCTCTCTCACACTAGTCTTGTTTGTTACTTCCAAAGATACAAAATATTATTAATCATTGAATTACACGTCTGTGTGATTATATAAGTACATATATAGTTCATCAGCTCCCACGCTAACTTCATCAGAAGGGATTCTTTTGTAGTATTCAGATAACCAGCAACCTGAGCAGCAATTGAAAGAATGTGAGGATAAAGAGATGTAGATGAAGAACATTGAAGAACAGAGAGAGAGAGAGAAAGTAGATCTGAGAGAAACTCTATTCCCTTAAAATTCAAATTGTGGATCTAGATCCAAGTCTTTTAAAGGCAAGTTGCCTCTATACACAATACATTAAAATATTTATTGTTTAAAATACTCAACGGTCTTCTTCTCTCTTCTTCTTCTTCTTTGCTTCTCAAGTCTGGTATTCTGCTTCTAAACTCAAGTCTGGTGCTTCTTATAAAGCCTTATAAAACCTTTATAAAACCTTATAAAACCTTTATAAGACCTTATAAAACCTTATAAGTATTTTCAAGTCTAGCAGTTTAATTCTCAAGTCTAGCTGCTTAATTCTGCTTCATGTCAACACTCCCCCTCAAGCTTGACCATGTGGAACAAGTCAAGCTTGGAAGCCATGAAGTATTCCCTCATTAAAACCTCAACTAGGTAAAACCCTTTGGGAGAAAACCCAAGTCAAGGAAAAAGAATAGAACACTTCATGAAGGAGAGATCATTGACATGATAGGTCTGTGAGTCCCAATTTTGGATGAATGAACTCACATACCTTAGTGCTTGCTGCCTTGGTGAAGATATCAGCTAGCTGATCTTCACTCCTTGTGTAGCACGGCAATATGATCTTCTGCTCCACGGCTTGTCTCACTTTGTGGCAATCTACCTCTATATGTTTGGTCCTTTCATGGAAGACTGAGTTGCTAGCAATGTGTATAGCAGCCTGGTTATCACAATGCATCGTGATTGGCGTTGTAACTTCAATTCCCAAGTCCTTAAGAAGTCCCTTGATCCAAATCAACTCGCTTGTGAGCTTCCTCATAGCTCTATATTCTGCCTCAGCACTTGAACAAGACACCACCTTCTGCTTCTTGCTCTTCCATGTTACCAAATTGCCTCCAATGAAGGTACAATATCCAGTAGTTGATCTCCTATCAACTCGATCTCCTGCCCAATCCGCATCACAGTACCCCAACAATCTCAGTGCTTCTATTGCATCCCATCCATACTCCTTGGCCTGGTGCCTCTCTTAGGTACCTGAGAATCCTCTCAACCATGTTCCAGTGGTGTACCTTGGGAGCTTGCATGTGTTGGCTTACTTGGTTTACTGCAAAGCATACATTTGGTCGGGTAATGGTAAGATAAATGAGTTTTCCCACCATTCTCATATAGTGCTTTACATCTTCATATGACTTGTCTTCAATCTCCCCCTCACGCATCACTTTGTATCCTTCCTCTAGAGGTGTTTTGGCAGCTCTTCCACTAAGATCTCCAGCCTCATTTAGTAAGTCAAGGGTGTATTTCCTTTGAGATAGAAACAACACTTCCTTAGACCTACACATCTCGATCCCTAGGAAGTATTTGAGCTCTCCCAAGTCCTTGATATCAAATGAAGCCTTAAGGAACGCTTTGGTCGAGATGATCCCTTCTTTGTCACTGCCTGTGATGATAATGTCATCAACATAGATGAGAATGACAATGATTCCTTGCTGGCTAGTGAGGGTGAATAGGGTATGATCAGCTTCAGACTTGACAAAACCTCTTCCATTGAGTGTGGTGCTTAGTTTGTGGTACCACGCTCTTGGTGATTGTTTCAAACCATAGATGGCTTTCTTCAGCCTCAATACATTTCCTGGTTTGGTAAGGTGTTCCATACCAGGTGGTGGTCTCATGTAGACCTCATCTTCTAACTCTCCTTGTAGAAAAGCATTCTTGACATCCATTTGCCACAGATCTCATTCTAAGTTCACAGCCAATGAGAGTACAATCCGTATCGTGTGAAGCTTAGCTACTGGTGCAAAGGTGTCAAGGTAATCTTCACCATAGACTTGAGCGTAGCCTCTTGCAACAAGTCTGGTTTTTTTTCTTTCTGGTTGCCCATTAGCCAAGTACTTGATAGTGAATAGTAACATGCTTGTTACAGCTTTCTTGCCTTTGGGGAGCTCACTCTCAAACCAAGTTCCATTTCGGATCATGGCACTGACCTCATCATCTACTGAGTCTCTCCATTCCTTTATCTCCATTGCCTCCTCATAGGTCCTCGGAATATACTCTTGATCTATATTGGTGATGAAGGCTTGATGATCTCTTGGATAGTAAGCAAGGGAGCAAGTTGCTTGAGTGGGATGGGCTACTGCTTGACTGTTGAAATACTTCTAATTTGATGGACGCTTTCTCACCCTTGTGCTTCTCCTAAGCGGCTGGACCTCTCCAACAATCTCAGCTTCAACTTCATTTTGTTGATCTGATTCCTCTTGTTGTTGGCTTTCATCCCGATCATGAACCTCTTGCTCTTGATCAGTAGTCTGCGGATCCTCTTGACCCATGTGTGGTTCCTCTTGACCAGTAGACGAATCCTCTTGATTCCCCCCTTCAGGATTAGGATGAGAAGCCTCTTCAGCCGCATCCATACCATTGGCTTGATCTAAACTATTTACTGAACTAGTAGTTCTTTCATTTGGTGTCATGATGATACCTAGGCTCTCCATGATAATCTGTAGGTTGTTTGCCCTATCTGAGGCCCCTTGAGATAGATCCTTGAGATAGATCCTTGAGATTGTCCCAACTCTTCTCCTCATAATAGCATCTAGATTCCACAAACTTGACCTCTCTGGATACTAAGACTCTTCTTGTCTCTGGAGAGTAGCATTTGTAACCTTTTTGAGTGGTAGAATACCCAATGAACACTGCCTTTGTGCTTCTGGTCTCAAGTTTGTTCCTATGATCACCTGTTTGCAATACATAGCACAAGCACCCAAATACCCGTAAATGGTCAATAGATGGTTTTCTTTTGTTCAATACCTCATAAGGTGTGGCATCATCAAGGACTCTTGTTGGAGTTCGTTTGATGAGATAGCATGATGTCATGACTGCATCACTCCAGAACCTCTTAGGCATGTTGGTGTAGAACATCATGGATCTGGCCACTTCCATCAGATGTCGGTTTTTCCTCTCAGCTACACCATTTTGTTGTGGAGTGTAAGGGCAGCTGGTTTGATGGCTTATTCCATGCTTGGCCAAGTTGGATTTGAAAGCTGTGCTTGTATATTCCCCTCCATTATCTGACCTGAATACTTTGATCTTAACATTGAACTGATTAGTTATGTAGCTCTGGAAGTTTATAAATGCATCCAGTACTCTATCTTTAGATGGTATCATAGTCATCCATGTATATTTAGATTTCTGGTCTATGAAGGTGACAAAATATCTATGATTTTCCCTAGAAGTGCATGGTGCAGTCCAGACATCAGAGTGTATAAGATCAAAGCATTTCTCATAGATAGTAGATGACTTGGGAAACACAGTCTTGCAATGTTTGCCAAGAATACATGCTTCACATCCATCATTTTTGAAATAAACATTAGGCAATAACAGGTTCAGTGCTCTAGAATGGGGATGGCCTAACTTAGCATGCCACAATACATCATTTTCTAAGACAGGGATTGAACTAAAAGCATAAGGTAAACATGATCTAGTCGTGGTGTCTTCAAGCAGGTACAAGTCCCCTTTAGTAACACCCTTTCCGATCATCTTAAGAGTCTCAATATCCTGAAATACGACATCATTAGGACTAAAAATAACCTTGCAGTTAATATCAGTGGCAACCTTCTTGACAGATAATAGATTAGATGTAAAAGATGGCATATAAAATGCTTTAGTATCTTTCTCAAATAATTTCAAGTTTCCTACACCTTTTATTGGTATGCTGTCGCCATTTGCAATCATAACATTGCCTAAGGCAGGCTTAACATTACTGATTAACCTAGCATCACTAATCATGTGGTGAGAAGCTCCAGAATCAATAACTACTGGCTTAAAGCTATCAGATGCATTCAAGGTTGTAACAAGAGCATTGGACAGTTTATAAGAGGCATTCAAAGATAAACCAAGTGTGTTACCAGAGTTCTCCTTGAGGGCTTTGATGAGAGCATCAAGGTCAGACCTCTTGATTGTCTCATCTTGGGTAGTCCTCATGATAGAACAGCCACTGAATCCCAAGGTATTCCCTTCTCCAGCCGCAACCGAGTTCATGGGACGAGGAGTAGATGGCTCGCCCATTTCACCAGAGAAATTCCCCCTTGCATCAGAGTAAGGTGTCCTGAACTGCTGAGGCTTGAGGTGTGGGTGAAGGATTCAACATTTGTCTTTGCCGTGACCTTTTTTCTTGCAATGGTCACACACCCACACTTTCTTTTCTTCTGGCTTGTAATACCCCTTGTTAGCTATGCCCTCATGTTTGTGCTCATTTCCTTCAGCCTTGTTAGCTATGATAAGGTCTCCTTTGCCACCAAAGAGTCCCACTGAGCCTTGCTCCTTTTGAATCTGAGCACAAAGCTCCTCAAGTGATGGAAGCTTCTCACTTGTTAGAATGTGTTTGATTAGATCACTATAACTCGGGTTGAGAGTCAACAACAAAGCAAAGACCTTGTCTTGCTCCTTTCTCTCATTAAGTACATCCAGATCAAGACTGGCCGGTCTTAGCATCTCTAACTCGGCCCACAACGATATGAACTTCCCAAAATGCTTGGAAAATTCAGTGTCCTCTTGACTGAGAGTGTTGATAGCCCTCTTGACTTCAAACACCCTACTGATGTTAGATATATTTCCATATACCTTCTGGAGAGTATCCCACAGCTCCTTGGAAGTTTCACAGTAGGAGTAAGCTTCCAAGATAGAGGTTTCAAGACTATTCTGAATGATGGAAAGGACCATGAGATCCTTCTGACTTCTCTTTCCACCTCCTTCAGCCGCAGCAACAACTTCTTTACTATCCTCTCCTAGGATGGTCTTCTTGGTGTCTTTGCCGTCAACAACATACTCCCAAAGACCTCTGCCTCCAAGAGCGGTTTTGACAAGTCTAGACCACAGTAAGTAGTTGGTTCCCTTGAGGGTAACCGAAATAGACACGAATTTAAAGACATCAGTGTATGAGTTTTCCATTTTTTTTTTTTTGGGAATGAAGAACAACTCAAGAACAGGATGAACTTTACCAAAAATAGAAAGGGAAAATCAGAGATTTGTGGAAGTAAAGAGAATAGAGTAGAGAAGAATGAATCTCAGGAGCTTACTTGCTCTGATACCATGAAAGAATGTGAGGATAAAGAGATGTAGATGAAGAACATTGAAGAACATAGAGAGAGGGAGAGAAAGTAGATCTGAGAGAAACTCTATTCCCTTAAAATTCAAATTGTGGATCTAGATCCAAGTCTTTTAAAGGCAAGTTGCCTCTATACACAATACAATAAAATATTTATTGTTTAAAATACTCAACGGTCTTCTTCTCTCTTCTTCTTCTTCTTTGCTTCTCAAGTCTGGTCTTCTGCTTCTAAACTCAAGTCTGGTACTTCTTATAAAGCCTTATAAAACCTTTATAAAACCTTATAAAACCTTTATAAGACCTTATAAAACCTTTATAAGACCTTATAAAACCTTATAAGTATTTTCAAGTCTGGCAGCTTAATTCTCAAGTCTAGCTGCTTAATTCTGCTTCATGTCAACAGCAATGACCATACAAGTCAGAGCAAGAAGTAGAGAAATCAGCTTCATACATAAAACCGAACATTATAAAAATCTAATAGACAGCAGAAAGCAGTCGAAAAGACAATAAACCGCAAGATAATAGTTTTGACTAGACTGTATGGTCAGAATCAAGTGAAACTAAGACGTGGTGGACTTTACAATCATGTTAACAATAGCGTGTTAGCCACAATCCAGGAACAATTGTCATGGTTACAGAGGCTATGATAAACCCATTAATATGATTCAAAATCAGATAAAACTTCCACAGAAACAAACTACATCCTTCTTTCAAATGTAACGATTTGAATACATGTGTGATGAGCATAAAAGTAGACATTGTTTATTGTTACCTCAGCATCAGTGATATGAGATAAGTCCTCTGCAAGATCACCAACACCTTTTAGGTTTCTGGCCACTGGTCTAGATGCAAAAGCTTGCCTTGTACTTTCAACAGGTGTAGTGTCTTTTGAGGATGGTTTCACTGATTTCTCCACCTGTAAACGATGTCAATGATTAGAGAACATTCACATAGGTAATTCATTGACATAAGTTTTTGTATAGACAATGCTGCACAATGAAACAAATCTTCGGTAAGTAAGAGACTTGTTTGAGTCATCTCGTCTGTCAAAGTCATAAGGTTGAATCTAAAATTAGATCAAAGATTGAAGAAGGAGGAGAGTGTGACTTACCATTCTTTACGGAACCAATGTCACAAGATTGGATCGGCGTTGAGGATTAGGGCTTCGGAAAAACAAGCAGATTGTGCTTTTAAATTATTTTTATTATTTTCATTATTATTGAGATTTGTTTTTAAAAAAAAAAAGCCTTCATGTAAATTTTAACACATTCAGTTATCTTCCTATAAATACAATTTTTTTTAGATGTCAAAAACATAATTTTTTTTATAAAAAAAATCAGATTTATACGATTCAAATTAATTAAAACTATTCTAAATCAATTTATGTCGATCTATATTAGTGTTATATTAATCAATAATGTTATTACAAACAAACAAATTTGTCTAACTTCTTTTGTTTTGTAGATTTAATTTTGATAATTCATCACAATAATTTTATAATTCAACTTCAAAATAAAAATATGTCATATAAATGTATAATATATATAAAATAAATCAACCTATGTCAATATGTTATGGCGCAAGAAAAACGTCATATAAAAATATGTAATAACAAAAAATAAGACACTATTAATACAGTTTGATATAGCACATAAAAACGCTACAATATCTATTCTTTTATTGCACATGAAAATATGATACGATAGGGAGTCTATTATAGCTGCGACTGGCATAGCGTTTATAAAAACGCTACGAAAACTATATGGTAGCATTTTCTCGACGCTACTAATACCAATATTTCTTGTGGAAACGTCAACCTAATCTAAACATCAAACATCAAAGGACTGTATTTCTTCTTGTTGTTGTCAGGTTGCATCAGCCTAGTCTAAACCTAATTAATACTCTATGTTCTTGCTGGTTTCGCTTAATCTAGACGTTTAACAGAGAAGAGTCGTTGTGGTGAAAAATGCCATTTTCCCTGTAATGTTTGTTTCTCAAACAAAAACTCTGGCACTAATTTTAGACTTTGGACTATTACCAATAATTTTGTTTTATAGAAATATAAAGAATCTGGCATATGAGGAGCATAATCAGGTTCATCCCTGTGAACAAAGAGCTCAACCCCATCCCCTCTCTGGCTCTCTTAGTATTTGTTGGTCATTAACCAACCAAGTTACTAAGCGATCAAACTTTAATTTATTTTAATTTGGACAGGAGTCTCAAGTTGCTATAGCATCTCCACAGTATTAGTATTGAACATAATGAGAAGCTATTGAAAAAGGTCAACCAAACAATGGAAGAGATTGAGGTGATCAGGTGAAAATGTTCGTAGAATTTTTGAAATCAATAAATTAGTTTGGTGAGAAAAAAAAGCACTACAAGAAAACACAAATTTAACGACGGCGGTTTTCCTTGCTAATTCCTCGTAAAATCGGGTTTACGAGGAATTAGCGAGGAAACACGTTTCGTCGTTAAACGTTCGTCGTAATGCATATTTCTTCGCCAATTCTTCGTAACTTAGCGAGGAAATTATTTCGTCATAAAGACGAAGAAAAATATTTCGTCGTAAAGACCACGTAAATATTACACGTAAGGACGTCGCTTCATTTCCTCGTAAATATCTCGAAAGGTGCCCCTCGTAAAGAACACTTAAATAACTTGAAAGCATTTCCTCGTAAAGTACTCGTTTATTATTCCTCGTCATTTCCTCGTAAGGTTTTCCTCGTAAAATACTCGTTAAGTTTCCACGTAAAGAAATCGTAAATTAGCTACAAATTTGCTTCGTTTTATTTGACAGAATTTAAAAATATAATTTAAAAATAATTAAAATTATTTAATTTATTAAGAAAATTAAAATTCTAAAAAAAAATCAATACCAATATATTTTATATATAAATAAGTTTTGAATTTATAATACAAGAACCGAAAAAAAGAACTAAGAGTCGTTCATCGCCTGGTAGAATTCATCACTCGTCCTCTCTACATCCGCCTCGGCATGTGTGTGGGATGATGACTCACCTGGAATGGGATTCTGTCGTTGCAAGTTCCTCAACAAGGACTCCCATTCCGGATTAACAAATTCTATAAATCTAGCTAAATTCTCTACATTAACCACCTAATCAAAACTAATCAGTAAACCTATCTAAATTCTCTATACTAACCACCTAATCTACTCTAAACGAAACAAATTAGAGAGGAAATAGAGAGAGAAAGTACCATAGCTACGAAAGGGAGAGGAAGTGGAGAGGAAACGGGAGGCGAAGCTCGCGTGTATATATAAGAAATTAGTAGTCGTCGTAAATTCCTCGTAAACTTATGTGGAATGAGCGAGGCCCGTGCTTCGTTTCCTCGTAACTTCCTCGTAAATTTACGAGAAATTACAAAGGCCCGCGTTTTGTTTCCTCGTAAAGCACACGTTAAATTACGAGGAAATAGCAAGGCCCGTGTTTTTATTTTACGAGGAAATAGCAAGGCCCGCGTTTTCCGGTTACGAGGTCTTTACGACGATTTCTGCTTACGTGGAATTAACGAGTCCCGCTCTTTATTTTTTAATTTCGTCGTTATTTTACGAGGATTATGTTTAAATCCCTAAAATCTGAAACCCCAAACCCCATCTTCCTTGTCTTCTACTTCATATATTCCAAACCCCAAACCCATCTTCCCTTTAACCTCAATATATTCTTTCCATTCCAAACCCCAAATTCTAAAACCACGATTCCTTAACTTATAATCTCAATCTCTTATTTCTAATACAAACTCACATTACCTTACACAAAATCAAATTATATAAATAGCTTTTCATGATTAAATCCATCAAATCACATGCATTAAGTCTAAAAATCAACATTATTAAAAACAAATACATCAATCAGATACATTGACATTCTCGTCATCACTAGAAACATCATCATTTTCATTAAACTCATCTTCAACAGCTTCGTCTGTGGCATCGTCGGTAAGATCTTCGTACTCATGATTATGCGGATCAATGAGAAGGATGTCATCAATTTCTTGTTCAGGTTCTTCGATTTCATTTATCTGTTCTTCTTGCAATGGTGGTTCTTCTCCACTGATGATTCGTCCTCGAGGTGTAACTTTGATCACGGCTAACCAATTTATTCTCAATTCTCTCATCCAAAGGTATGGAAGGAAGCTAACTTGTTCTGCTTGTGAAGCTAAGATGAAAGGCTTGAATTTGTTGTACCTGCAAAAATAAAGAAAACATAGAAATTAATTTATTTTGCTCATGTATGGTGGATTCAAAATTTCCTCGCTAAGTAGACGTAAAATATTTCCTCATAAATTTACGAGGAATTACAAAGGCCCGCGTTTTGTTTCCTCGTAAAGCCCACGTCAAATTACGAGGAAATAACAAGGCCCGTGTTTTCATTTTACGAGGAAATAGCAAGGCCCGCGTTTTCCGGTTACGAGGTCTTTACGATGATTTCTGCTTACGTGGAATTAACGAGTCCCGCGTTCTTTAGTTTTTAATTTTGTCGTTATTTCCTCGTTATTTTACGAGGAAACTACGAGGATTATGTTTAAATCTATAAAATCCGAAACCCCAAACCCCATCTTCCTTATCTTTAACTTCATATTTTCCAAACCCCAAATCCATCTTCCCTTTAACCTCAATCTATTCTTTCCATTCCAAACCCCAAATTCTAAAACCACAATTACTTAACTTATAATCTAAATCTCTTATTTCTAATACAAACTCCCATTACCTTACACAAAATCAAATTATATAAATAGTTTTTCATGATTAAATCCATCAAATCACATGCATTAAGTCTGAAAATCAATCTTATTAAAAACAAATACATCAATCGGATACATCGACATTCTCGTCATCACTAGAAACATCATCATTTTCATTAAACTCGTCTTCAACAGCTTCGTCTGTGGCATCGTCGGTAAGATCTTCGTACTCATGATTATACGGATCAATGAGAAGGATGTCATCAATTTCTTGTTCAGGTTCTTTGACTTCATTTATTTGTTCTTCTTGCAATGGTGGTTCTTCTCCACAGATGATTCGTCTTCGAGGTGTAACTTTGATCACGGCTAACCAATTTATTCCCAATTCTCTCATCCGAGGGTATGGAAGGAAGCTAACTTGGTCTGCTTGTGAAGCTAAGATGAAAGGCTCGAATTTGTTGTACCTGCAAAAATAAAGAAAACGTAGAAATTTATTTATTTTGCTCATGTATGGTGGATTCAAAATTTCCTCGCTAAGTAGACGTAAAATATTTCCTCGTAAAGTACACGCTACATTTACGTCGAGTTTACGAGGAAAGTGTACTTCCTCGTAAAATCCACGTGGCATTACATCGACTTTACGACGAAATGATTTTGTCGTTATTTTACGAGGAAATGACGTTGATTTTATATTTCCTCATAAGTTCCTCATAAAGTCGACGTAAATTTACGAGGATTAATTTTCCTCGTTAACTTTCCTCGCTAAACTTTTGTTTTCTTGTAGTGAAGATAGTTTAAACTCAAAGTAAATGAAAAAAATATGGAACCGAAGAGAAACTAAACAAATAGAAAAGGAACCTAATGAGAAATTTATAAGGTCTAAAAAGGTTTGTGGTATAGGGCAACTAATATAGAGGAACCAATGGTATGCTCGTCCCACATCCAAATTCGGATCCTCCTTTTGGTAGGAAAGTGACTTCTCAAATAATATTATAGAGATGTTTTATTAAAAAAAAATTCTTTTATTTTTTGTCAAAATATTTTTTGGATAACAACACAATATATATATATATATGAATTATCTTTTTATTTTTAAATATATTTTTAGATTTTGGATAATTCTTACTATTATTAATTTTAATCACTTCTCTAATAAAAAATAAATTAATTTTTATTTTTGGCTAATATATATATATATATATATATATATATATATATATATATTATTCATTAATGGTACAAACAATATTAGCTATTCTAACTTTTAATGTGAGAATTCCGTTGCAAAAAGAATCACTTTACAAATAATAGTATAGATTTATGTAGGCAACGTCACATCTTATTATATAAAGCTTGGTTCTTTAAAGTTGCTAATTAACATGATCGCGACACATAGCAATTATATATTTAAGATTGTGATATGTGTTAAACTATCTCATAATTAAAAAATATATATACTAAGATATTAATGAAAACGAATTTTATTTAAAATCTTATTGTATATTATTTAATAATAATTTTCCTTTTTAAATTCCTAATGAAAATATAATTGCAAATTAAGGAGGGAAAATACATGTTAATCAACATTTTGTACGGTACAATTGTCTGAATACAGTTTTTTATTAGCCTTAAATGCTCAATAATTTTCTAAATACAGTTTTTTATTCATCTCGTATAAGAGAAGACTGACAATTATGGTAGTAATATAAAAGATATTCATCAAAGCTTCATTATCACTGTACTTATATATTTAGTTTTTAGTGTTTGTTTGCTTAAATGTAAATATATAAAATAACTCAAAAGAAATCTGTGTGTTTGAAAGCTTTCCATTCTCTCCTACTCAATTACTATGCAAGTTGACAGAACAAAAGACATTACTATGCATCAACATATTTAAAACGTCCGAGTATTTTCTTTCTTCTATATTCACCCAAACTTGGATCACCTTTGTTTCTACTCCCTTCTTGTTCCAGCTGGAGTTATCTCTCCTTTTGTGACCTCAAAACTTCCCATCTGTCATAGGAGAACAAATGTATTCATTAACAAATGATGAATCTAAGAAATACGTAAGTGGCTAACCATGATATAACAGTCAACACAAATGCATGCAACTACTAGTCCAAGGAACGGGTCTGCGATAGACACCACAAAATTTGCAACAGATAATGCTATTACTCCTCTCTAGAGTCATAATTCAAAATGTATGACATGAATTTAAATTTCTCTCTCACTGCAAGTAAACTCACCTAAGTCTTTGTAAATCCCTCCAGCAAACTTCTACGATGTTGCTACACCCTCACACACTTTTTTCTAAAACACCATTAGCTGATGTAGATTTTATAGAAGAATCTTTCATTATTATGGAAGAAGAAACTAACCTCAGATGGGGAAATACAACCTCAAAAATTGAAAACTTCATGCTTTCCAGATGTGAAAGTAGGAAAATATATATTTTCAGCGACCTTTAAGCAAGTGAAAATATTGGCAATAGATTGTGAGAATACATAACATATATACGTTAGCAACATTACTTGCTCAACTAACAACATGATATAAAACAACAAACTTGATTAAGGTAAACCTGTGACAGTTTTATTATGTACTTCTCAGAATCTCCACAGTATGCAGATAAACCTACAGACGTAATTTAGAGTTATAAATCTACAAATATAAATATATAGATTTATAGATCTCTTTTAGAAGAATAACCTATAAGATCTATTGGGGTTCCATCTTCCAGTGATATGAGTAACAAAAGCTCCCAAATTCAAGAGTAACTGCATCCTCTCTATGTGTCGCTTTAGAGCCGCCACATGAAGAGGTTTTATTCCTCCATCTGTTGCTCTGTTTATCACCCCGTGAAGAACACTGCACACAATTCAATAACATCTTCAGCTAATCATGTCATCTGAAGCCATAAGATATTTCGAAAGTAATCAGTATGAGATATAAGCGTTACAAAGATAAGATAAATCAAGGAGAGGACGACTCACACACACACACACACACATATATATATATACAGCTATCACCGCTTAGTATGTCAAAACAAAGCATTGAAGACACGTAGTGGGGGGAGCGAATCAATGTGATTAATTACGAAACCTTTACGCAGAACGTTTCAGACGGTGAAAAGAATCCCAAACAGTATTGGGGCGCCGTCGCAGGTAGAAGAGAGACGACCTTCTTTGTTTCTCGAACATACCAAGTCCAAAGCCCAACCCCATGCCAAACGATCAAGCCCATTACGTAATGGCTTTCATTTCAACAAAAGAAGCAATAACGTGGTGAATTGGAGCTTTAAGATAGGTTAATTTTTTAATCCTACGTGGATAGCTTTAGGACTCAGGATATGCAACTTTTAGAATTGTAAGATTATTCTCTAAATATCATTATTCGAGATAACTCATTTGCGATTATTTAAAAATTTATATGGTATACAAAATCAATAGATTTATCTAGTGAATCAGATTAATGATCAAGGAGAATTCATCATGTAGTTTTCTTAAATGACCATAATTTTAATTTTTGTAGATTACACTCAAATTAAATTTTTTATTATACCATACCTGATTATTTTTTATGAAAGTTGTGAATGTAACTTAGTAAAATATTTTTGTCCAAACTTGCGATAAATTTTAATTTGTAATGAGTTAGTAAATTTGTTAAATTCTTTTGATTTAGGTAAAACAATTTGAAGCTACTAAATAAACTGTTTTTAACAATATGTGTTTTACACAAGTGACTTATTCTTACAGGTCACTCTTTTAAAATTTCTAAAATAAGTAGAAAAAAATGAAGCGACTCAGTAGAAAAAAAATGAAACTCACCAATATTTTAATTTGCTTAGAAATTCGTGTAACACATTGTAAATTTAGATGATTTTTATAGCATGTACTAATAATTTTAAAATAAAATAAATTCTATGATAAATTTCGTATTGATTTTCTTGTTTGTTAGCAATTTTTATTTTAGTTTGCCACATGGACCAACATAGATAGGAAACAAATTATATAAAGTCAATACGCTTTAGACATATGAATTAAGGGTCTGGAAGTTTAAAATATTAAAAACTCTCTAGTTGAGTGGAGAAGAGAAGCTGAGATGATGTTGAAATCCTAGGCATAGATTCCAAATTTCTAATTATTTTATTTTTTCTTTAAGGTTGCAGAATGATGTATTCAAGGAGATTTCAAATCTATTCAAACACTTAGAGTTGGCAAGGATGTATCTCACTATTTTCTTCTCTCAGGCTGTTCCGCTGTTTTCTTTCCACTCAAAGATCTCAAGATTGGTTGACATACAAACCGGAACAGAAATCGGTTGTTTGCAGTAAGTGAATAGGTCTCTTTGGAAAATTTATCTGTGAAGCAACATAAAAGGGGTCAATGTCATTAATATTAATTAATCTATTAGTGCATGCAAGAGAGAGTACGAACGTCATGGATGAGAAGAATTTTCAGTTCTTGAGAATGTTGAAGCAACATCACAAGTGGTTCAAACCAATCCAACTGATGATCGACAATTATTTTACACTCTATAAGCTGCAAGAAGTTAATTTCTTGACAACACACAACCTGCAATGAACAAAATGATTGAATGTGAACATATGAATTAAACAAAAAGTGAGGTTGAGGTACTGTTGCAGAGCATAGATGTAATTCGAGATACTTGAGTGAAGAAAGAGATCTCATAACATTGTCATCAAGTTTAGAACGAACACTTATAGTCGTTCTCACTTGAGAAAGAGTTTTGGGAAGCATCTATTATAAAGATTTTTTAAAAAAAGCGTGAAATCTATACATGACAAAATATCCTCGAAAATCTTCTACACCTTCTTTGTTGAGTACTAGTGATCCCTCGTTAACACACTCTAAGGTCTCTAGGCATGGGACTTTTACTGTAACTTTTTCACATTGCCATCCTCATGTCGGTTTCCATGCACATACAGACCCCATGAGATAGAACCATAGTTCATGAACCTTACGATCCAATTTCTAATTTCGACACCAACATCAAGAGGACAATGTGGACCGAGTTCTAAAATCAATCTATATAATAAAGGTGCCTTGTGAAATCGCATTGACTCATTAAGAAATCACCATATAGACTTCTTTAGTTCTTTTGCAAACGAATTGGCAAAGTACACCACCAAGACGTCTTTTGGATATCTTTTTCTTTGATCTCAAAGTATTTCAGTTGTGGCACCTTCGTCCACAAAAAAACCATCGTTTGACAAAATCATGGTAGACACAACCTCTTTTGCCGACAGAACATACATCAAAATCTGCACCAGCACATGGTCTGGCAATCACTGATCTTATCTTCACCTCTAATTTTCTGACAGATTATGGCTCTTTTCTTCACAAATTCTCGGGCATTCCATATTGATACTCGCCCCAACAATAACGAACCCAGTATAACCAGAAGAAACTTTGATCGACTATCTATCTGATAAATCGATCGACGTTTTGAAAGGAATATCGATCGATGACCGCGATGGAAAATTGATCAACTCTTTCTCACGATCAACAAACGACAGTTGAGATATGGGATCTATGCATTAGATAATCTAAACAAACGACAGTTGATAGATTGTGTTTAAGAGTTTGTGTTCAAGAACAAACAAACATTTATAACCCCCCTAATAACCCAAGTAGAGTTGCATGCTAATCACACCTGAGAACTATACATGAATCTAGTTGTCTTCCTAATTAATAAAAAACCTCAAATCAACCAATCTAACAACTACCTTGTTCACCAAACTTTCATTGCTTAATACTTACTTATCTAGCTTTATTTCGAAAACTACAAATTCATTGTGTAATCCTAGAGTCCATGTGGATTCGATCCCTAAGTATTACAACTGAATCTCTTATCTGAGAGAATAACCTTAGGGTAATTTGAGTGATATATAGTATGAAGGACATTGACTACCTCTACGCGTTTCATTAATATTTCATCATTGTTCACCAGACTTTGTAATAAACTATCATAATGAGGTTTATGTCTCTTCTTTAGTTAATAAACATAGTCAGAAATTATACGAAAATAAATCTTGCATTGAAAAGCAGGATTCAAAAGCACCTTAAAAAATAAAAGAAATATGTATTACTATGGCTCTATAATATGATTCAAGTATAGTGACATTAATAACATATCTTGGTGCATATAAAACTTACTTATGTTAGCATTAATCGCTTCTACGAGAGAAAAGATTAAACAACAATTCAGAAACTTTGTTAACCGCTCTAACAACGAATTCACCAGAACCTTCATACACAACAATATGATTTTCATTAATACAATTTATGCATATCCATATACCGAAATAATATAAGTGAACAACTGAAAAATTTATGAAACGATTGATGTTCCCTAATTCTCCGTCGATCCTCCAAAACCTCAAGATGCAAATGTTTACTTTTTAAAAGGACGTGTAATCCAGAAATTCTTGAACTTGTCGGCATAAGATCCCCATGCAGTACAACGCATCCACTATACTACAAAATTGAAATTTGTGTCCTAAATCTCAACCTTCACAATGGCACCGAGTATACCCACTTTAAATCTCGTATCGTAAAGAAAATGATTCTTCCAGATTTAATATCCCAAGATTTTTTTTATTGGATTGGTATGCAGTAGTTTCTCAACCTTCATAATGGTACCTAGTATATCAACTGCGAACATCAAAATATATAAATAATTAAACAGAAATTTTATTTTTTCAGATCCCAGACAAAATATAATTGTAAAAGATTATGTAATATTAATTTTTTTTTCTAAAATCCTACAAAACTGTAAAGAATATTTGATAGTTGTTTTCTTTTTTTTTTTGTAAAAAACAAATCCTAAACAAAAAAATTGTATAATATTTTTAAGTTCTAACCAAAAGAGAATTGTAAAAATTTATTTGATAATATTTTTAAGAGAGTTATTGATGATGAACATGATACTAAAATATTTAATTAACAAAGGAAGTGTAAAATTAGTATTGAAACGAATTGTAAAAATAGAAATTTTAAAAAATATTATTAGTAGCTAAAATAATTATTTGATAGAAATATATTTTTTCTGAAATTCTAAAGAGAAGATAATTGTAATAGGTTATATGACAGTAATTTACATTTTCTAAAATCTTAAACAAAATTGTAAAGGATTATTTTATTTTATTTTTTAATTGTAAATAAAAAGGAGATTTATAAATAGAATGTTTTCCATTTAAAAAAAAATCCTAGCAAAATAAAATTTTAAAGGCTTATTCA
This sequence comes from Brassica incana, assembly GCA_945779075.1. NCBI lineage: Eukaryota > Viridiplantae > Streptophyta > Magnoliopsida > Brassicales > Brassicaceae > Brassica > Brassica incana. The sequence goes on from CALZFW010000007.1 coordinate 2,930,858, forward strand.
ATAAAACATCAAACTAGAGTTGGACCAGCGCGGACGCGCGGGTGTTTTTTAAATGAATAGAACTTTATATATTATAATCTTATAGATATATAACATCTATCATATTACAAATTTGTTTTAAATTACATGCCTACACATAAAAGATCTTTCACTTGAACATTGTTTCGTCTTTACTTTCATATTTTTTAGTTTAGTTCAATTTTAGTTTGGTTACTTGTTTTGTTTTATATGTCAGCGTTTAAATTTGGGTCAGAAATTTGTCCCGCATTTGAGTCATAACTGATTTTGAATTATAAATTTTAAACAAATTATTTATTTACTGCATATAATTTTAAATATAAGTAATAATATTGCTTAATGTATTTTTATGTTGGAACCATAAACTAAATCCAAATTAAAAGAATTGTTTACAATTATACAAAGCCGTCCACTTTATTACGTTTAATTTTGACCAACGATAATATTATTTATTTTAAAACAATACTTTGCCGTTAACAAAAAAAATGCTCTTAATTAAAATTAATCTAAGGAAAAAACATTCTACATTCATTGACCAAGTTATTGAAGACTATATAAAATTGTTTCAAAAATTAAAGTCCATGATTAATACAAACAAAGAAGTTCCATTTTTTCTTTTTCAAAAAAAGTAGTTCCATTTTATGTTTATAATAAACTAATCTAATACAACTGGGTTTAAAAACAGATATACAAAATGATAAGATAACCCAATTAGTGTAACTTGGGCTTATAACTCACGTTGAAGTATTTTCAATATTACTGAGGCCCACAACTCGTTAATACCAACCAACAAAAGATAAGATAAGCTGTCTTTTTTTTGACATTCGAGAAATAGCTTCTACAGGAAAAAAAAATTTCGTCTTTTTCTAATTTTTTTGTAAACGGAGATCTGATGAAAAATGATCGATCAACACAGATCGTTTGAAGGTATATCTCCAGTTAATTATGTTGATGTAAGATAATCAAGCTACACTAACTAGAACACACAGTAATACAAGGATATTTCTTTTCAATGAATTCGACTACATTAATCCTTTTAAAGCACGTACAAGTTCTTCTTAAAAGCAATCCTTCAAGCAAGTTCAAGACAAACCTTGACTTGTTGACTAGTCTTCCTCGTTCACAGACTTTACGTAGTCTATGAACCACTCAAAACCTTAACCCCTAGTGGTTTTGCTTCTCCTTATTCGGACTTGCAAACCTTCTATTGCTAAAAGCTCTCTTTGTGTGTTAAGCCATCACACCGTGCCAAGCCTCCTCTTTATATTCTTTAGAGGAGAAACCCTAGGCACAAAATCTATTTAATGGAAACTTTCCATATCTTCTTCTTCAGCGAATAAACCAATCTTCCTTTCTTCTGAGTTAGATTGCTTCTTCTCCAATTCTTCCTTTAAACTGACTCCTTCAGTAATTCTTCCTTGAATGCTCATTAACTCACCCGACCAGCTTCTTGTATCCTCATCTGATGTCGTAGTTCATGTCGTGCTTCATGAACTACTTCAGCTCCATCTTGACTATACATCTTCAAATTAATTTTTATTGTATTAGGATAAGTATATGGTTTAGATAAACATAAGCTTGTGCTTATCTTGTGCTTATCTCCTATAGTTTAGGAGTTATCTTTAAACCTGACTACCTTGCATAAGTACACGTCTAAGGACTCAATAATAAACAAGTTGTTTTGGTATCTAGTTCTACATGGTATCAGAGCTATCCTGATTTTTTTTTTTTTTTTTTAAAGTCTCACGGCAAACTAAGCCGAGACACGCACACGTGCTGTGCTTGAGTCACGATGGAAGTTTCTGTTGTTCCTCCGATTTCCCCTTACACATTGTCTAACTCTGACAATCCAGGAGCCCTCATACATCGGTGCTTCTCTCCGGCGACAATTACAATGAATGGTCTACTGAGATGCTCAACGCTCTGCAGGCCAAACGCAAATCAGGGTTTATCAATGGCACTATCAAAAAGCCGACGTCTGATCATGCTGACTACGAGAATTGGATGACAGTAAACTCCATGATCATAGGCTGGATTCGAGTTTCTCTTGAACCGAAGGTCAGATCGACGGTGACATTCATAGCTGATTCTTCTCAATTATGGAGCAATCTCAAGCAGCGGTTCTCTGTTCACAACAAAGTTCGTCTTCACCAGCTCAAAAGAAAAATCTCTACATGTCGCCCAGATGGTCAATCTGTTCTTCAATACTTTGGCAAGTTAAGCTCGTTGTGGGAAGAATACTTTCTTCTCAGGCCACTGCCGGCTTGTACATGCGGAGTCGCAGACACTTTGTCGAAAGAAAGAGATGAAGACAAAGTTCACGACTTCCTGCTAGGACTCGATGATGTCAGATATGGCAACGTTTGCACAACTATCATCGGGCTTGATCCATTGCCAACTCTGGAGGAAGTCTACTCAAAAGCTATTCGCGAGGAACAGAGGATTGCGTCTGCTCGCAGTCGCGAGAATCAACATGATGCTTTGGGGCTTGTTACTCGCGGCACTCAACAACAAGATGCGTCATCAACTACTACGGATGTCACCACCAGATCAAACAATCAATCTACACCCAGACCTGATACAATTCTTCGCACTCGAGATAAATCAATGATGTGCTCTCACTGTGGTCGCACTGGCCACGAAAAACGAGACTGTTGGCAGCTCGTTGGATATCCATACTGGTGGACTGAACGCAACAAGCAGAGTTCTCGTGGCAGAAAACAGGTCATGGTGGAGGACATGGTGGTGGCAGAGCTGCGAATGCATCGGCTCATGCTACTAGTGCGAACTCGTCCGTACTTCCTGATTTCACACAAGGACCAATGGCGTGTTCTCTCTCAAATGATTCACGAAAAATCCAACAACAGTGACAAGCTTTCTGGTAAGAAACAATACGGTGATGTTATCCTCGACACAGGGGCCTCTCACCACATGACTGGAGACAGCTCTTTGCTGATTAACATCGTCTCTATAGCACTGTGCTCTGTGGGTTTGCTGACGGCAATAAAACATTCGCTGTCAGCATGGGCGATTTTCCTCTATCAGAAAAAGTCTCACTGAAAAATATGTTGCTTGTGCCTTCATTGAACTGCACGCTTATATCAGTTTCTAAAATTTTTGAAGCAAACTGGATGTTTTGCAACTTTTACTGATATGGTTTGTGTATTGCAGGACCGTTTTTCGAGGACTTTGATTGGAAGAGGTGAAGAGCGTGATGGGGTATACTTTCTGACAGCGGTCGCCACGGCTAAAGTTCCAAGTGTCAACGTCTCTGCGGATCAAGCTCTCTGGCACCAACGTCTAGGACATCCAAGTTTTACTACTGTTTCGGCTTTACCTATGCTTCCTGTTTCTTCTAGTTATGTTAGTTCCCGTCATTGCGACATTTGTTTTCTAGCCAAACAAACCAAGAGGTGTTTTCTGATAGCAATAATAATTCAAATGAGATTTTTGCACTTATCCACTGTGATATTTGGGGACCATATCGCGTTCCTTCTACTTGTGGAGCTGTTTATTTTCTCACTATTGTTGATGATCATTCACGAGCAGTGTGGACTTACTTAATGCTCGCAAAGTCTGAGGTACAAACAATTCTGAAAAACTTCATCACATACGCTGACAAGCAATTCAACAAATCAGTTAAGATCGTTCGCAGGTGACAACGGAACAGAGTTCATGTGCCTCTCTGACCACTTTCGAGAACTTGGCATTATTCATCAAACCTCTTGTGTATCAACGCCTCAGCAAAATGGACGCGAAGAAAGAAAGCATAGGCATATCTTAAATGTTGCCAGGGCTCTGCTGTTTCAAGCTTCTCTACCGATAAGATTTTGGGGTGAAGCAATTCTCACTGCGGCGTATCTCATTAATCGGACCCCGTCTAAGCTCCACCAAGGACGCACTCCCTATGAAACCCTTCACGGTCACAAACCAGATTATGGTCAACTTCGTGTATTTGGTTCGGGTTGTCACGTACACTTAACGTCGAGGACAAAGGATAAGTTCTTTCCAAGAAGTCGAGTGTGTGTGTTTCTTGGCTATGCACTTGGGAAAAAGGGCTGGAAAGTGTTTGACATGGAAACAGAAGAAATAATTATTTCAAGAGACGTGGTATTTCGGCAAGATATCTTTCCCTACTCTGAGAAACAACCGATACCACCACAACCTGCAATTTCTATCCCTGACCATGATTGGGCAGTACATCAGACTGTTGCAGACAGGGGGAGTCCAATTGATCAGCCTCCATTAGTGCATCCACCCTCTCCGACAGATACGACAACGTCCTCTCCGTCTGAAACTCCTGCAGCTGCACAGTCTGCACATGCTTCCTCTGTTTCGGGACCAGAAACAATCACAGCTCAGACATCACCACCTGCAGCTTCGACGTCAGTCTCTTTACCTGATACGACTCGACGAGGACAAAGGGAGCGTGCTCCGTCAGTCAAACTGAAAGACTGCGTTACCTACAACATTCAAGTTCTACATACCCATCACGCTCCTCCTCTCCTGTCACAGTCCTCGTCTACGGCCTCAGGTACAACACTTTACCCTCTTTCAGAATTTATTTCAGACTCTAACTTCTCTCCAAGACAGCAAGTTTTTCTCGCTGCTATCACCGCTGGAGTTGAACCAAAACACTTTGCTGAGGCAGCTCTGGAAGATGTCTGGAATGACTCGATGTTTGAGGAAGTTGATGCTCTAGAAGAACAACACACTTGGGACATTGTTACACTCCCTCCCGGCAAGGTCGCAATTCCTAGTCAGTGGGTTTATCGCATCAAGTATAATGCTGACGGTACCGTCAAGAGACACAAATCACGTCTCGTCGTTAATGGCAGTAAGCAAGTCGAGGGTGAGATTACTCAGACACCTTCGCTCCTGTGGTCAAAATGACCACAATCCGGTCTCTTCTCAGACTAGTTACTGCAAAGAACTGGGAAGTTTTCAAATGGACGTCAACAACGCGTTCTTACACGGTGATCTCGACGAAGAAATCTATATGCTTCTTCCTCCTGGTTTTCGTCACACACACCCAGGAAAGTCTGTCGTCTTCGAAAGTCTCTCTATGGACTAAAGCAGGCTCCAAGGTGTTGGTTTAAAAAGCTCTCTGACTCTCTACTTCATTTTGGTTTCATCCAGTCATATGATGACTACTCTCTCTTCTCCTATGTCAAGAATGGAATCGAGATGCACGTTCTCATCTACGTAGACGATCTTCTAATCTGTGGTAACAACAACCATATGTTGCAGAAGTTTAAAGACTACCTAAGTCGATGCTTTTCTATGAAGGACTTAGGAAAACTCAAATACTTTCTTGGACTTGAAGTGAGTCAAGGACAGAAGGTTTTCTTTGTCTCGCAACGCAAGTACACTCTCGACATCGTCTCAGAAACAGGCAATCTAGGCTGTAAGCCTGCAGCTACGCCACTGGAACAAGGCCATCAACTTGCTAATCCAAAACTTGACAGTCCGGTGCTCGCAAATCCAAAGCAGTATTGTCGTCTCCTCTATCTTTGTCACACACGACCTGAACTGAGCTATGCTGTTCATATCTTGACACAGTTCATGCAAGTCCCAAAAGAAGCTCATTGGAACGCCGCGCTTCGTGTGGTTCGGTACTTGAAGGGGTCTATTGGCCAAGGCATTTTGCTCAAGTCGGACCCTGATCTCTCTCTCACTATATACTGTGATGCTGACTGGTCGTCGTGTCCTGCGTCTCGTCGATCCTTGAGCGCTTATGTCGTCATGCTTGGAGGTTCACCGATTTCTTGGAAAACAAAGAAACAGGACACGGTCTCGCACTCTTCAGCTGAAGCAGAATACAGAGCCATGTCTGATGCACTTAAGAGATAAAATGGCTGCGACGGTCTTCTTGAAGGATTGGGTATCAAACAACCTGGACCATTGGCGTTTCTTTTGTGACAGCAAAGCCGCAATCCACATAGCTGCGAACCCGGTGTTTCACCGAGCGCACGAAACATGTGGAGAATGATTGCCACGCTGTGAGAGATGCTGTCAACGCTAAGTCTATTGAGACAATTCATGTCTCGACACATTCTCAGGTTGCAGACAATTTAACAAAGGCTCTTAGGCGCGCAAAATTTGAAGAGTTATCGTCCAAGTTGGGTTTGATTAACCTTTACACTCCAACTTGAGGGGGAGTATTAGGATAAGTATATGGTTTAGATAAACATAAGCTTGTGCTTATCTCCTATAGTTTAGGAGTTATCTTTAAGCTTGACTACCTTGTATAAGTACACGTCTAAGGACTCAATAATAAACAAGTTGTTTTGGTATCTAGTTCTACATATTGATAAATATATCATAGGCTCATCGAAACAGCTTCTTACGATCTGAATTTTTTTTTCTTTTTCTGATAAGGTTTGCATGTCTCTCCGATGAATGATCTGCTTAATCTGAGGTTGATTCTGTTCGTTTCGTATATGTCTGAGAAGATCTGAGCAAGTTATCTCTCAAGATAAAAGGAAGAACTGGAGTTAAAGGATCCAGAAACATCGATCTCTTCAGGTCAATAGACTTTCAAATCAGTTTTGTTCTGCCAGTCTAGAGTTATTACTATTTTTTTGACTTGTTTCATATTACCCGAAGAGTTATGCCATTCAAATCATCACTTGGATCAAAGAGATACATTGTTTATCTCTGCAAAAGTAAACGAAGATCTGAAGAAACAGGCTTAATCATCACCTGAAACTACTTGTTCTAAAGATAAGTCTTTCAAAGCAATTACTTTTCATTTGTTTTGCCTTAAGATCAATTGATAATGAACATTTTCAAAGCGCTTGCCTGATATGCGAACTTCAGGACTGGTTTGTTTTTGATTGATCTAAAATAACATGAGTATTGTTTTGATGAACACTTCTTCTCTGATTGTTTCAGGAGTAACTGGAAATGGTCACAATCTCATCCAAACAGATAATAATCTTATTACCAGACAACAACCTCCAGGACAACCAAAACAGAACACGGTTAGTAATCACCCTCTATATCCTGATTAATTCATAATATGAAAGCAAAGTAGAACAATCTAGAATAAGTTGTAAGATTCTAAGAACCTTGCCTTAACTATATATGTTTGGTTGTAACTTGTCTTACTGATGCATATCTGGGTTTAGGTTAATAGTAGTTGTCTTATATAACACAAAAAATTGAAAATGGATAATAGCTTCAAATGGCTAAAGGAAAAGAGTCTTATTTAAATTAATGTTTGGTGATAAAAAAAGTTGTTTACATAAATTAAAAAAAATTCCCGAAACAACTTTAATCAACAAGAACTCTTCCACAAGAGCGAACATGTGGGTATTTCAAACCTGCAAAGAGAAAAACTGGTCATTATTTTGCAAAATACATACAAACCTTCAAAACAAAAAAGAACACACAGCTTTATAAAACGTGGAAGAAATCACAGATAAAATTGACATACCTTATGAGTCCAACTGCTCAGGGTTGTCAAAAAATTCTTTGAAAACAACATTCATAGTGTTTCCCCGAATTTAAGCATTTAACTTGAACTCGCAGTTTATTTTATAAGGTCTGACATGCGAGAAGAGAAAAATTGGTCGCTAAAGACTTGTTTAGGTTGAGGATAGTTTAATGCTTTTCTTTTTGACGCAATAGAGTAGAGGTATATATAGTTGCTTCCGTAAGGGTAGGTTAAAATGTAGAATTTAAGAAAAAAAAATTGTTAGTTATGATTCGAAATAATTGAAAGAGAATATACGGTTTTGAATTATGAACTAAACATTCCTTTTTATTTAAATTATCATAAATTCCAGAATATTTGTTTTTACATTAAACGTGATTTGCAAGATTTTGTTAGTTAATGATTTACTTTATTTGTTACGATGACTGCGTTGAATTAGAGGAGAATTGGAATGTTATTGAGTTTAGGAATAATCGAATTTATTAGTCTTAAATAATAGCTAGACGTGATTTGCAAGTTTTGAATTAAGATATCTTGTCCAATCGTGCTTTTTTATATAGTTTTATTTATGATGATTGCGTGGAAGTAGGAAAACATTTTGGAAATACTAACTATAATATATTTTGGTATTCTCCAACATAAATACGTTTTAAATAAAATTAATAACATTTTATACATGTTACAAACCATACGATTGATCATAAAAATATCCGAGTAAACACAAAAATGCAATGGTTTAGATTGAGTAAAAGTTCACTGATAGCACAACAATGTCTATTACACAATTTCTTTCGCATGGTATATTTTGGAACGAATTATGTGGTTAAGTATTTATACATTTTGGTTTTTGATTATGCAGACCAAGACCAAGATAAACGAAGGCGTGGTGAGAAGAAGACATTAATTTTGGTTTTATCCGGTTTAGGCTACATGTAAATGTAATTTTAAGTGACGTCAATTTTTTTAAGCTGGTCCCTCCGATATTCGGGTTAGGTACATATAAATTTAATTGTAAGTGCCGTCAATTTTTTAAGCTGGTTTAGGAATCAAATGTAACACCAGTGGCATTTTATTGTAATTATTAGGGAAAATCGGGCTTGTTAAATAGTAATTGTACTTATGTTTTTAATAGATTAGATTAATACATAAGAACATGTATAATGTTGTCATTGACTCGATGGGTATTGACTTTCATTTTTTTTTACTTTTCATTCTCTATTTTGCAATTGTGCTAGTTAAATGTTATGTATAGTATTTTCTCTAATCCTTAGTATAAAGTTATAACAACTCATCTATGCACCCATGATTATAAAATACAAATATTAACTTGAACTTATGTGTGAAAATAATTTTAATTGTAAAATAAATCTCAAATAGCATATGCAAAAACAATCATCATACTATAATAAAATAATTTTTATTTTATGGTTTTTATAAATTTAAAACATCAAACAAAACTTTTTGCAACGCAACGGGCTCATATCTTGTGATGTTATAAACTAAAGACCACTAGTAATATAATGATTAATGAAAACAGAAATTTTTTAACTTTTTAATGAAACCTATTTTGAACCATTTTTTTTCCGTAGTGTATTTCCTTGTTGGAAATAAACTAATTGTAGGGTTTTTGGGGAAATTTGCCCTATAAACAACACACATATATATATATATATATATATATATACTAGGGGTTCGGTCCGCGCTGCGCGCGGATATCATTTCTGTGAGATGTATGAAGCTATATAATTGTGTCTATTTTTTTAGTGTGTTCTGTTCAGATTTTGAAACAGAAATGTATAAATATATTATTTTATTATTTATTTTACTTTTAAGATTTTAATTTTAATAATTTTATTAAATTAGGCGGTTTCTATGAAAATTTGACGTGGAGATAATATTCTAAGTCGTCAACTTATAAGATAATTTTATCGTATTTTTACTAATTTTGAAACGATCATTTATATAGATATGATCAATACTTTTAGTATTTATAATAATTCTTGCATATCTATTTTTTTCAAAATGAGTATTTTTCAGATGATTGTCGGCCGTTATTTCACGGTTAATTGAGACAGCCTCAACTGGGAAAGTAAGTTTTCTCCACAATGGCGACAATGAACAAAGGGAGTTGGCTGTCTACATGGTTTTTAACACCTGCAGTTTATCAATTTAAACTGAGACAGCCAATACTAATTATGTAATTTGCAGAAGTTAGATGTTGATAAAAACATGTTCAGTGTTCAATCTAACCAAAAGATGCCTAGCATACGCAGCTCTAATGTAGTTAGTTGTCATCTTCCACTTGAAGCCCACGAAAACAACTTCATCAGTTTTATCTGCCACACCAAGCCCATAGATGCATCCATATGGATCAGTTTTATCTGTCAAATTTTTAGCTCAAACCAAAATTTGTTTGCTAACGAAACATCAAATTTTTTTCATACATGTCACACTATTATACTGTATCACACAACAAGAAAAATGACTTTTATTAGCGGACGAAAAAAACGCTATCTATCAATACGATAGCGGTTTATGAAGCGCTGTATCATTTCCCGTCATAATAGGTCAAGCACTTTAGATAACGGTTTTTTGCGATGCTATCTTATTGTCATATATTATAGCGTTTTTTTGTATACAATTAAAGAGTCTTTAATAGCATGAATTTTTTGTTATTATTTACTTTTAAATTTATTTATTTTAGAATTATTTATTTTAGAATTATTTTTTATTTAATTATTTAAAAATAAAAACTAAATTAAAATTTAAAATTATTCATAGAATCAAATTTTCTTTATTACTTAAATTTATCTATAATGAAATTTGTTTACAAAAATACAAAAAAAAAATCTAATTAAATAATAAACCAACAAACTAAATAAACCAAAAACTAAACCAGACTTTAACCTAATTACTAACTAAACACACCACCACTTCGTTGTCTTCTTCATCTACCGGCCGCACCACCACCTTCGTCTTCGTGTTTTTCCAGCCATGATTCTTCTTCTTCATCCTGGGATTTGAGATGCAAGTTGCAGAGAGGAGGCAAACGTCACATCCATCTAGACCTAATCTCGTCGCCTCCTCACCAACTCGCCGTCAGCTTCCTCTTCCTGAATCTGAAGCCGTCATCTTCCTCCTCTAGCCGCCATACCTGCCTTGCCTTGCTTCCTCCATCCCTAAAAAAAATAATACAGTTCAAAACAGAGAGAGAGAGAGAGAGAGATGAGTTCTAACCGTGGTTGTGTGGTGGTGGTGATGCTTGGACGGTGAACGAACGGTCGTGTGGTGGTGGTTGTGATGCTGGGACGGCGAAAACAAACGGGTGGTTGTGGTGGTGGTGATTGAGGAAGATAGAGATCCAAAGAATTAAAAAAGATATGAGATCATATTTAGATCTGTAACAAAAAAAGAGAGAGAGAGATAACGTGAGACAAGAAGAAAGAGATTGAGATATGAGATATGAGATGTGTGATTTCTAGCCATAGGATCAAAAATATTCAGTGGTTAAGATTGCTATCCTTGTGATTAAGATATTGACCAATGAGAAAGAAGAAAAAAGATAAACCAAACATATTTGTGGCCATTGGATTGAAATCAATCAAATGCCAAAATTAATCCATTAAAAACTGTTTTCATTTAATATAATAATTAAGCTAAATATTTATATATAATTTTGACCAAAAATATATATAATTAATGTAATTATAGTTTGGTTCAATGTTTCAAATAATAGACTGAAAATTTTAATATTATTTATAAGTTATGATTTACTTTAAATGTAAAATAAAATTAATTTAAAGGTTTAAAATACAAGAGTATAGTAAATAAAATTAGTTGAAAGGTTTAAAATTTAAACATATTAATTTTTAAAAATGTATGCTCAAAGTTTGGTGTCTAACTTGGAGAACATTAGATTTGTGATTTATGATTTAGTTTAATAACTAAATGTGTATATTGAAGGTTTGAGGTTTATTATGATATATAAGATTTGAGTATAAGGTTTAGAGTTCAAGGTTAAGACTTTAAGTTAAAATTCGAAAATAAATTTGAATTAATTTGAAGAATTAAGTTTAAGTTTGATTTTTTTTTTTTGAATTTAGATTTTAGATTTAAAGTTATGAGTTTAGAATAAAGGTTTGAGTATAGGGTTTGGGGTTAAAGGTTTAAGGTATTGGGATTTAAGATTAATTATTGAAAAAGAATAATTTTTGAATTTATATTTAATATTTGAGGTTAAATTTAAGATTTGATATCAAAATAGTTAGATTTTGAAGTTATGTTTAAAGTTTAGGGTTTAAAACTTGTTTAGGGTTTAGAGATTTAAAAAGTCAAAGATAGCGTTTTTAATAATGCGCTATTAAAAATACGCTAGCATAGCGTTTTTAAATATACAGTTCTATCATAGCGGTTCTAAATATACAAACGCTATCTAAAACTAACGGGTATGTCAACCATAACAGAAAGGCAAAAAACATTATCATTCACTGCTATCAAAGCCCATTTTTCTTGTAGTGTCAAAACGGATTAAGAAGACATTAATAATTAACAAACAAACCCGTTCACTCCTAAATCCCACCATTGATTGTGAAGTATGACATCCCATGAATATGTATACAAAATTTCAATGCTATCAGCATCTATTTATCTTGACAAACAATCTTAATAAAAATGTTGTTACAGAACAGTCTTTTCTGTTTCTGCAGATACATATGATTATGGACCAACTTTGAAGCTGATATATGAATTTTTTATAACTTATACTTATAATTTGGTTGATCCAATGGACTCCCTGCAATGGGATCTTTCCATGTGTGATTTTAACGTGATCCAGTTTCTTTATATGTGGCTGGAAACCACCTTAAATGTAGCTTATACACACATAATTTAAAAGATAAAACTGCAGATTTCTGGATCAGTGAAACATAAAAATTTCCATCAAGTTTCGAATAAATTTATGGATAGATTTACATTTGATTTGAACACAGTATCTTTCTATGGATTCTTTGCAGCTTGATCTTTCCAATATTATCCGAGATCTTGATACTCCTGGTTTGTTCAGAAATCGCTTTCTAAAACTCCTCCTTAGCCAGCTTTTTCTCTCTGACCCATCTAGCCATTGCTTTGATCTATTGTTTGTTATTTGAGATTGTTACTGGAAGATATATGTGCTACTAATATCGTTTAATTTATGTTCTTTGTAATATTATTATTTCAGCAAATTCAGTCAGCGGTTTGAGTTTGTATGACCAATTGTTTAGATAACCAAGTGAAGATTCGTTTGCTATAAAAAGATACTGGAAACATTGAAAGAAAAAAAAAAGAGATAATAAGAAAAGAAATTCCGAAATTGAAAACGAATACGTAAACGGATCTATAAATTGCGACGGGTGTTATGGTGGGGTTATCATCTTCAAGAACATTTCCATTTGCTTGTAGTTAAAACATTCAGTGCACCTGTCCTCCAGTTCTTGGAGCATGCAGATTCTTGGTGGCATTATAAGAATCATGTTGGTTCCATAAGAATCCCTCTTCAAGATTGGGACATCCCGCAACGAACGTTTGAGTTTTCTCCAACGCTTGTCGACTGCTAAGTGTTGGTACCTAAATCATATTTGTTCTTGGCCGAGAACTTGAGATGTTCAAGCCCTTTTTTAGGCTGGTCCAATGCAAACTATTGCTTCACTCCCTCTATAAAGTGTGCATCAGCACTGCCAGAGTCGAGTCAAGCTTCCATCTCTAGCTTGTAGCAATGGAGCGTAAGGAAAGGATTTCTTGTTAGTAGGCGAAGTTTTGCATTTTTGCACACAGCACTATATGTTTTTTTCTCAAAAACAGCGAGGAGCGTAGACACAGGCGGTAACAACTGAGATAGAAAATTCAGCAGTATGTCTGGCCTTCTTCACGTAGGGGTTGTGGCTTCTTGGCTTGACGGTGAGACGTGGAGAAGTTCTTCGCTGAGCCGACATTATTTTGGGTGCTTTTGTTTTCCGTAAGTTGATGATTAATGTGGAAGAGAAGACTCTTTATATAGAAGGTTGAGGTCGAGGAGTTTAGTTTCACTGTAGACATGGCCTTTCAGATGCTTAGCTACTGTTAGTGTTATTATGTACTGAAGTGGTTTAATGACTCTTTTAAAATTCTCATGAGTGTGGTCGGTTACGTTATAATTTTTTTTGTCAGTACGTTATAATTATTGTGATAAATGTATTTGTAGTTATGAAGCTTTTATATTGAGCTCAAACGTTCTATTAACATTAACATTTTTAGTATATTTGTGTGGTAAAGGATGTGAAAGTTATGTTTTTGATGGAACGGTTTGTGCTTAACTCTATGGTTTAGTAATACCTTCAATGGTTTAACTCAATGGTTTTGTACGTATCTACTAAATGTTTTTACAATATTGTCTGCGTTTAATTTAACATGCACAATAAAGATGCAAGTTATAACCCATTATTTATAACTGTTTCAATTTATGAGGTTATAAATGTGCTCATCTGCTTTACTTTTATCATGATAATTTTAATTATAAATGAATATTTAACATTTCTGTATATTATTATTTCAATTATTTTGGGTTTTTTCTAAATTTTGGTTTGGTAATAATATATATATGTAAATAATTAATCTAGAAAGCTAAGGTATTAATTTAGGAATATATTTATCATAATATTTTTTAATTGAATTATATATTAAACATTTCAGTATAGTTCTACTTTAATATTTCTGGGAATATATGTATACAGATATTTATATACATTTAATTTAGAATATTTATGTAATTTAAGATTTTTTGTGCCGCAATTAATTATTGTGCACTTAAGCTTCTTTTGAAGCATACACAAATATGTACGCTAAATTTTTTTTTCCCGTCTTTAATGTTTACTATGAAAGTGTATTGAGTTATAGCTTTATTTTTCAATTGAATGTGATATATGTATTTTATAGATCAATTGAACCTTTGGAACATAATAGTTGTGTTGTGTGTAAGAGACCTCGTAGATTATACGTGATATTTAAACAAATTTGTAAGTGAATCTAGTTGATAGTTTCGTCATATTAGCAAACAGAATTTTAAATAAAATCGGGTGTTGATTTTTTTAAAAATATAATTTTTAACCCACCGGGGAACATATAAAAAGTATTATGCGATTGGACATCTGACGTACTTGATATGATGTATCCCTATTAATAACACTAGGAGTTAATCCGCGCTACGCGGAACTATTTTTATTTTCAAATGTTAACCATATAGTTATTTTTCTGAACGTTGTATTCTGACAACAACAAATTCTGAATTGTATGTTTGTGTGAATACATATTTCCTTAGAAAAAATTAGAAAACTATACATTTTTGAGAAAGATGTTTGATATAGTTTTTCCTTTCTCATATTGTATATTTATTTATTTTTATTTTTTTATATTGTAGGGTAATTCTCTCAAATAGATCTTTTAAGTCTTTGTCACGAAATAGCATTCAATAAGGAAAATGACCAAAGTAGCCCCTTTTATTTTGAAAAATTTAATTTTTATTTTTTAAAACTTGAAACTCTATCCTCAAAACCCCGCCCCTTAACTCCAAGCCATAAGTCTATGTTAGTTAACCATATGATATAAATGTATTTTTAATCTTTAATAAGACTTATTTTGGTCATTTTTCTCATTTATAGCTATTTTGTAACAAAAACTTAAAAAGAGCTATCCTAGAGAATTTTTCAATATTGTATATTTATTTATTCTAATTTTCTTACTTTTATATCAAATGATAATATTACGATAGATGTTTAATGTAATATTTATATTTCTTATATTGTATATTTGCTTATTATTTATTTAAATATACATTATTCCATTTAACTATATATTTTCAGATAAATGTTTAATTAGTTTTTTCATTTTTTATATTGTATATTTACTTACTGTTTATCTTTTCTTATTTTTTATATTTACTCATTCTAATTTTCTTGCTTTTATATCAATGATAATATTACGATATATATTTAATGTAATGTTTTTATTTCTTATATATTATATTTACTTATTATTTATTCTTTCTTATATTTTATATTTACTTATTATAATATTTAAAATTTATATTTACTTATTTTATTTTTAAATATAAAAATGTAAAACAATACATTTTTCAGATAGATGTTTAATGCAGTTTTTGCATTTCTTAATTGTATTTTAACTATACATTTTTCACTGTATATAATATTTCAGATAGATTTTTATTTCTTATATTGTATATTTACTTATATATATTTTCTTATATTGTATATTTATTTTTTTTATTCTAATGTTATGATAGATGCTTAATGTAATATTTTTATTTCTTATACTTAATTATTGTTGTAAAAAAAATATACTTAATTATTAATTATTTTACTATACATTTTTCAGATTGATTTTAATTTAGTTTTTTTCAGTTTTAATATTGTATATTTACTTATTGTGTATTTTTCCTTATATTGTTTATTTATTAATTCTAATATTACGATAGGTGTTTAATATAATATTTCTATTTGTTAAATTGTATATTTACTTATTATTCATTTTACTAAACATTTTTTTAGAGAGATGATTAATTTAGTTTTTAATTTTTTAATTGTATTTTACCTATTGTTTATTTTTTCTTATGTTGTATATTTATTTATTTTAATTTTCTTCCTTTTATACCAAAAAAACGTTTTCTAATTTTCTTGCTTTTATATCAGATTATAAATTATGATAGATGTTTAATGTAATATTTCTATTTCTTATATTGTATATTTACTTTTTATTTATTTTCCTTATATTGTATATTTACTTATTATTGTTTAATGTAACATTTCTATTTCATATATTATATATTTACTTATTATTTATTTTCTTTTATACGTATTTTTATTTTTATTTTTTGTTAATGTCACGTGTCATCTTTTAGAATAAGTTTTTTTCCGCTGATGTGGACGTCCTATGGAGCCTCAAAAGCTCTCTTTTATTAATGTAACATTTCTATTTCTTATATTATATATTTATTTATTATTTATTTTTCTTTATATGTATTTTTATTTTTATTTTTTGTTAATGCCACATGTCATCTTTTAGAATAAGTTTTTTCCGCTGATGTAGATGTCATATGGAGCCTCAAAAGCTCCACTTTTATTAGTATAGATTTTATTTTTATTTTTTGTTAATGCCACGTGTCATCTTTTAGAATAAGTTTTTTTCCGCTGATGTGGACGTCCTATGGAGCCTCAAAAGCTCTCTTTTATTAATGTAACATTTCTATTTCTTATATTATATATTTATTTATTATTTATTTTTCTTTATATGTATTTTTATTTTTATTTTTTGTTAATGCCATGTGTCATCTTTTAGAATAAGTTTTTTCCGCTGATGTGGATGCCATATGGAGCCTCAAAAGCTCCCTTTTATTAGTATAGATTTTTTGTTAATGCCACGTGTCATCTTTTAGAATAAGTTTTTTCCGCTGCTGTGGATGCCCTATGAAGCCTCAAAAGCTTCATTTTATTAATATAGACTAGGGATTAACCCGGGCTACGCCCGAGATTTTCATTTTTTTCTAATTTAAGTTGTTAATTATTTATATTTAGGTTATGATATATATTTATATAAATGTTAAGATGTATGTCATATATAATTAAAATTTATTTTTAAATTTTAACACGTTAAATGAACATATTTTTTACTATTTAAATATTTTTTTTGTAATTTTTTTGGCTATCTAGTTATCATATTTAGCAAAACTATCTGTTGAGTGTTAGAATAAATGTTTTAGATATTTAATTAAACTGCAGAGTATTTTCGGATCGACCACATGCTCAACAATCGATCGATCCGTAAAATGATGGTCGATCTCCTTGGCTAGATAAGTACAATTTTAGCAAAAATATCTTTGATTTTCAAATATTAAGTATATAACTATTCTTTTGAATTTTTTTTTGAATTGTATTTTTTGATAAAATTATTGTATTATAATGTTTATGTAAATATTTTTTGTGATGTTTGAATTTGTGCTGTTAGTATACTTAACCTAGATGAATTTGATGTTTAACAATTTATTTTTTTCTGGAAATAGAAAATAATGATATATCAAAATGTATCTAATACTTGTTAAATGATAGTATAATATAAATTACATCCATTATTTGAAAATAACCATTTGTTGTTTTATTTTTTTTTTAAATCAGAAATTATTTTTATTTAAAAACATTATTCATATATAATATAATAGTTTAAGTTTGGAAGATTAATCTATATATATAAATTATGTATATTTTTTAAAAATAATTTAAGATATTATATATTGAGTAACTGAATAAAAGCTGAATTTCTTATCTTGAAAATGAAATATTTATATTTTTGTCTTCATGTTATACTCACCAATCCAGCATTGATATTTATAACTCAATATGTTTTTAAAAAAACTTAGTTTTAAGTAATAAACGAATTTAATAAATTAAATTCATCACCTATAATGTTCTGTAAACTATATTTTAAAATTCTCTAAAATTATATTTTAAGCCTAATATTACTATTATTTAATTTAAGTTATTTTAAGCATAATATATGGTAAACCAACTTAAATTATATTTACAATAGGATCATCCTAAACCGGTTAATAAACCAAAAACAATACTAAACTAACATGAACCAATACCTGATTCGGCGAGGAAAGAAGTGTTTCGGGATAAACGATTGAATGATTATTAACTGTAATGGTTTGATCATGAAAGAGTAATATGAATATTAACAATAAAATTATGGATTAGATTAATTTAAATTTTTAAGAATACCTTTGAGTCTATGAAAAGCAATTCAATTCCCATGAATAAGTTTGGCTTTTGGAAGTTGCGGGTTTTCCAACAATGAATCCACCTAACAAAAAGTTCGTTGTTATAAAAAATTTCCTTCAAGGTCATTAAAGGTTTTTGGGACGGCAAGAGTTGATGATGGAACCGTTTTTTTGCTCGAGTGCTTTGAAGTTTTCCTTAATAGTGTGAGGTTGATGTTGATGGAATAATGAATTTTATAGGGACTTTCTTGATGTAAAACTATACATTTTTTATTGTTTAATGTGGTATTTCCATTTTTATATAATTTAATACCATTTTAAGATAGATGTACATTTTAAGATAGATGTTTAAATCTTAATGTACTTTTTCCATTTTTTAAAATGTTTATTTCCATTTCTTATATTTTTTATTTACGTAATATATATTATTATATTTTATATTTTTAAATAGATATTTAAATCTTAATGTACTTTTTCCATTTTTTTAAATTGTGTATTTACTTATATTATATATTTTACATTTTAAGATAGATGTTTAATGCTTAATGAACTTTTTCCATTTTTTTAAAAAAATTGTGTATTTACTTATTATTATATATATTCATATATTATATATTATATATTTACATTATTTATTTTCCTGTATATGTATTTTCATTTCTTGTACTTTTTATTTACTTAATATCTCTATTTTACATTTTAAGATAGATGTTTAAATCTTAATGTACATTTTCCATTTTCTTTAACTTGTATATTTCCATTTGTTATACTTTCTATTTACGTAATATCTATATTTTAAATTTTAAGATATATTTTTAAATCTTAATGTAATTTTTCATTTTTAAATTGCGTATTTACTTATATATATATTTACTTATTATTTTTTTTATATTGTGTATTTCTATTTCTTATACTTTCTATTTAATAATAATTTTATATTTTAAGATAGATTTACATTTTAAGATAGATATTTAAATACTAATGTACTTTTTCCATTTTTTTAAATTGTGTATTTCCTTTTCTTATACTTTCAATTTGCGTAATATCTATATTTTACATTTTAAGATAGATGTTTAAATATTAATATACTTTTTCCATTGTTTTTAAGTTGTGTATTTCTTTTTCTTATACTTTCTATTTACTTAATATCAATATTTTACATTTTAAGATAGATGTTTAATATTTAATGTACTTTTTCCATATTTTAAAAATTGTGCATTTACTTATTATTGTATATATAATTCATATATTTATATATTTATAATATTTACTTATTATTTATTTTTCTATATATTGAGTATTTCTCTTTCTTAAACTTTATATTTAGTTAATATCTATATTTTATATTTTAAAATAGATGTTTAAATCTTAATGTTTTTTTTCTATTTTTAATGTAAAACGGCAATGTTTAATAGAAGAACTTGGACAAATAGTTATATTTATGTTTTTTTTTTCTTTTTTTTATAAAATGGTAATGTTACATTATGGAGATAAGCCCTTTTTTTTAGTGAAAAATGGTAATCTTACATATGTTTAATGTAGTTTTTCCTTTTTTTTTTTTACGTTGTATGTTTACATATTTTTGTTATTTTTAAATGTAAAATGGTAATCTTAGATATGTTTAATGTAGTATTTCCATTTTTTATGTTGTATGTTTACATATTTTTATTATTTTTGAAATTATATATAATGTTTTTTTTTTACAAAATAGTAATGTTACATTATGGAGATAAGTCGTCTTTTTTTAGTGAAAAATGGTAATCTTACATATTTTTAATGTAATTTTTCCATTTTTAATGTTGTATGTTTACATATTATTTTTAAAAACTAAAAATGTAAAATTGTAATCTTACATATGTTTAATGTAGTATTTCCATTTTTTATGTTGTATGTTTTTATATATTTATTATTTTCGAAATTATATTTAATGTTTTTTGTTTTTTTATAAAACGGTAATGTTACATTATGAAGATAGGCCGTCTTTTTTTTAAGTGAAAAATTATAATTTTACATATGTTTAAGGTTGTTTTTCCATTTTTATGCGGTATGTTTACATATTATTTATAATTTTTGAAAATTAGTAATATTAAAATGAAATCTTAATGTAATTTTCTATTATTAAATTGCGTATTTACTTATATTATATTTACTTATTATTTATTTTTCTTGATATTGTGTATTTCTATTTCTTATACTTTTTATTTACTAATAATTTTATATTTTAAGATAGATTTACATTTTAACATAGATATTTAAATACTAATGTACTTTTTCCATTTTTTTAAATTGTGTATTTCCTTTTTCTTATACTTTCTATTTGCGTAATATCTATATTTTACATTTTAAGATAGATGTTTAAATTTTAATATACTTTTTCCATTGTTTTAAGTTGTGTATTTCTTTTTCTTATACTTTCTATTTACTTAATATCAATATTTTACATTTTAAGATAGATGTTTAATATTTAATGTACTCTTTCTATATTTTAAAAATTATGCATTTACTTATTATTGTATAATAATTCATATATTTATAATATTTACTTATTATTTATTTTTCTATATATTGAGTATTTTTCTTTCTTATACTTTATATTTAGTTAATATCTATATGTTATATTTTAAGACAGATGTTTAAATCTTAATGTTTTTTTCCATTTTTAATGTAAAACGGCAATTTTTAATAGAAGAACTTGGACAAATAGTTATATTTATGTTTTTTTTTTTTTTATAAAATGGTAATGTTACATTATGGAGATAAGCCATTTTTTTTAGTGAAAAATGGTAATCTTACATATGTTTAATGTAGTTTTTCCTTTTTTTTATGTTGTATGTTTACATGTTTTTGTTATTTTTAAATGTGAAATGGTAAATTACATATGTTTAATGTAGTATTTCCATTTTTTATGTTGTATGTTTACATATTTTTATTATTTTCGAAATTATATATAATGTTTTTTTTTACAAAATAGTAATGTTACATTATGGAGATAAGCCGTCTTTTTTAGTGAAAAATGGTAATCTTACATATTTTTAATGTAGTTTTTCCATTTTTTATGTTGTATGTTTACATATTATTTTTAAAAATAAAAATGTAAAATGGTAATCTTACATATGTTTAATGTAGTATTTCCATTTTTTATGTTGTATGTTTATATATATTTATTATTTTCGAAATTATATATAACGTTTTTTGTTTTTTTTTATAAAACGGTAATGTTACATTATGAAGATAAGCCGTCTTTTTTTTTAAGTGAAAAATTGTAATTTTACAGATGTTTAAGGTAGTTTTTCCATTTTTTATGCTGTATGTTTACATATTATTTATAATTTTCGAAAATTAGTAATATTAAAATGAAAACTATATTTTATGCCACGTTCCATCTTTTGGAAAAGTTTTTTTTGCTGATGTGGACGCTCTATGGAGCCTCAAAAGGTCTTTTTATTAGTAAGGACTAGGGATTAACCCGGGCTACGCCCGGGATTTTTATTTTTTTTCTAATTTAAGTTGTTAAATTATTAATATTTAGGTTATGATATATATTTATATAATTGTTAAGATGCATGTCATAATTAAAATTTATTTTTAAATTTTAACACGTTAAATTAACATATTTTTTACTATTTAAATATATTTTTGTAATTTTGTTGGCTATCTAGTTATCATATTTAGCAAAACTATATGTTGAGTGTTGGAATAAATGTTTTAGATATTTAATTAAACTGCGGAGTATTTTCGGATCGACCACATGCTCAACAATCGATCGATCCGTAAAAAGATAGTTGATCTCCTTGGCCAGGTAAGTACAATTTTAGAAAAATATCTTTGATTTTCAAATATTAAGTAATAACTATTCTTTTGAATATTGTTTTTTTGAATTGTACTTTTTGATTAAATTATTGTATTATAATATTTATGTAAATATTTTTTGTGATGTTTGAATTTGTGTTGTTAGTATACTTAACCTAGATGATATTGATGTTTAACAATATATTTTTTTTGGAAATAGAAAATAATGATATATCAAAACGTATCTAATACTTGTTAAATGATAGTATAATGTAAATTACATACTTTATTTGAAAATAACCATTTGTTGTTTTTATTTTTTTTAAATCAGAAAGTATTTTTATTTTAAAACATTATTCATATATAATATAATAGTTTAAGTTTGGAAGATTAATCTATATATATAAATTATGTATATTTTTAAAAAAATAATTTAAGATATTATATATTGAGTAACTGAAAAAAGCTGAATTTCTTATCTTGAAAATGAAATATTTATATTTTGTCTTCATGTTATACTCACCAATCCAGCATTGATATTTATAACTCAATATATTTTTTAAAAAAACTTAGTTTTAAGTAATAACGAATTTAATAAATTAAATTCATCACCTACAATGTTCTGTAAACTATATTTGAAAATTCTCTAAAATTATATTTTAAGCATAATATTACTATATTTAGTTTAAGTTATTTTGAGCATAATATATGCTAAACCAATTTAAATTATATTTACAATAGGACTATCATAAACCAGTTAATAAACCAAAAACAATACTAAACCAACATGAACCAATACCTGATTCGGCGAGAAAATAAGTGTTTCGGGATAAACGCTTGAATGGTTATTAACTGTAATGGTTTGATCATGAAAGAGTTAGTATGAATATTAACAATAAAATTATGGATTAGATTAATTTAAATTTGTAAGAATACCTTTGAGTCTATGAAAAGCAATTCAATTCCCATGAATAAGTTTGGCCTTTGGAAGATGCGGGTTTTCCAACAATGAATCCACCTAACAAAAAGTTCGTTGTTATAAAAAATTTCCTTCAAGGTCATTAAAGGTTTTTGGGACGGCAAGAGTTGATGGTGGAACCATTTTTTTGCTCGAGTGCTTTGAAGTTTTCCTTGATAGTGTGAGGTTGATGTTGATGGAATAATGAATTTTATAGGGACTTTCTTGATGTAAAACTATACATTTTTATTTTTTTTTGTTTAATGTGGTATTTCAATTTTTATATAATTTACTACCATTTAAAGATAGATGTTTAAATACTAATGTACTTTTTTCATTTTTTAAATTGTGTATTTCTTTTTCTTATACTTTCTATTTGCGTAATATCTATATTTTACATTTTAAGATAGATGTTTAAATATTAATATATTTTTCCATTGTTTTTAAGTTGTGTATTTCTTTTTCTTATACTTTCTATTTACATAATATCTATATTATACATTTTAAGATAGATGTTTAATATTTAATGTACTCTTTCCATATTTTAAAAATTGTGCATTTACTTATTATTGTATATATAATTCATGTATTTATATATTTGTAATATTTACTTATTATTTATTTTTCTATATATTGAGTATTTTTCTTTGTTATACTTTATATTTATTTAATATTTATATTTTAATGTAAAACAGCAATGTTTAATAGAAGAACTTGGACAAGTAGTCAAATAATTATATTTATGTTTTTTTCTTATAAAATGGTAATGTTACATATGGAGATAATCCGTTTTTTTAGTGAAAAATGATAATGTTACATATGTTTAATGTTAGTTTTTCTATTTTTTTTATGTTGTATGTTTACATATTATTTATTATTTTTGAAATTATATATAATGTTTTTTTACAAAATAGTAATGTTACATTATGGAGATAAGCCGTCTTTTTTTTTAGTGAAAAATGGTAATCTTACATATGTTTAATGTAGTTTTTCTGTTTTTTATGTTGTATGTTTACATATTATTTTTTAAAAATAAAAATGTAAAATGGTAATCTTACATATGTTTAATGTAGTATTTCCATTTTTTATGTTGTATGATTACATATATTTATTATTTTCGAAATTATATATAATTTTTTTTGTTTTTTTTAATAAAACGGTAA